>LNAC01000862.1:0-19238 GCA_002007465.1 Ailurus styani | reverse complement strand
TGCGGAGCAGAGAGCCCGATGCAGGCCTCGATCCCAGGACCCTGAGATCATGACCTGAGCCGAAGGCAGAGGCTTTAACCCACTGAGCCACTCAGGTGCCCTTAATACCAGTTATTGTATCTTTCCATTCTACTTTGATTCACAGCCACATTCTGTGGAAGAACTCTACATCTTCATTTGTATTCCCTCTATCCTTTTATTTTCTTGAAAATCCTATCATCCTTATATTAAAATCTTTATTAATTTCAGTATTAGGACCATCTATATGTCTATTTCTAGTGCATATATGTTCAGTTGTGTGTGTGTGTGTGTGTGTGTTTATTGGTCTTGGTTATTTATTACATTAACCTTCCTCTTTCCATGGGTAATTATTTATGATTAAATACTTTGGATTTTTAGTGAAAAAAAATATAGGCTCTAGATGATGTTATTTTCATTTTTTTCTAAGAGTTCACTCTTTTTCCTTTATTATGACATGGGCTGTCAATATAATTCGGTGTGACCTGGTAGAAGGTGAGCTATTCTCCTAAGCTTCTTCCCCAGGCAAATCTTAAAATATAATTCGAGTCTTCCTAGGTCTATGAGACTGCCAAAAATTAAAACCTGTTTTACAAAGTCTTTCTGCTTGGCTCCTTCTTTGACTGCAATGTACCATTCCAGCATTTGGCAAATGTCCTGAGAGGGCATTAGCACAGGTTCAGCCTTTTTTCTCACCCTGTTCTTTTCCCTGGAAACTGGCAAGCTTCTGATTTTTGTCTCTCCAGACCCACAAGACTGCCAAAGCTCAGGTGATTTAATTTCTTTTTAATAAGGGTCTCTACCTCCGTTCTTTTTCCCGATTCTCCATCTCTCTGTGTCCTGAAGCAGCAACCGTCCTCCTGGAAAAGCACAGGTAAGATATTTGCTTCTCTTGGTGGTTGTCTCTTCTTTGAGACTTTCCCACCCCACTGTGGTTGAGGTTACCTTAGCAGCTCTTAAGTCCTATCAGTTTTTGAGCATATCCTGACTATCTGATATCAGGTGTTTCAGGTACACCTTGTATTTTTCTATCCTAGTACTAGAATTATTAATGTTTATAAAGACCACTGTTTGCTTACTGTGACTGATGTCTCATTGCTTTTTGGTCAATTCAGCTGGTAGAGCAATGAATTTCACACACACACAAATATGTGTGAATATATATAAATATATAAAATATATACTGACATATATATATATATATATATATTCATAATTTCACATTGACACCTCTAATTCCAATCCATTACCACAGAGCTTTTCCTTCCTCCTGCATTCCATGTTTGTAAACTCCCTCCTTTCACAATAAAAACCTTACTTTCTAACATTCTGTTTTATTTTTAGAGTTTAAGGAACAGTAAACAGTATTTCCTATAAATGCACTAGTGTTTTTACTCTAAAGGCTAGAGGCTTTATGAGCAATATAAACCATTTAAAGTTTATTTCTCAATGCTTCTAAAACGTATTCATTTCAAAACTCTAATGCTCACTGATCTCAGCATCATATAAAATATATGATGATATAGGCAAGATGGAACAGAATTTGCGTTTAGAGTCTCTATAGGAAACTCACTTATGAGAGGATGCAAATATATCTTCAGGGGAGTACCATAAATGTGACTTTGTGAAGATGCTGTTAAAATATGGCTGGTAATCCTTTCTGAAAGCACAAAACCTTTCCACAATAAAAATATTATAATGTTTACTCAAATATTTATTCAAAGAATCACAGGGCTACCCTGAGAGGCTGTCAAGTTCATTTTCTGACCTTAAGGCAAGACCACATTTAAGCTACCTTAGATGATGAAAATGTCTTTCCTTGTAAAGGACTTTCTTCCTTGGGTAGCCCACATTTATGCTTAACATTTTTAGCTCTGAGGGAATCCTTCATTATATATAGCTTATGCCCTCCATGATGTAGTTTAATCCACTTTCTTTTCTTCTATTCTAAGTAATGAAAGAAAAATTGCTATTATCTATTGAATAATATCACTTTATAGACTCACAATCTTGTTATATGATGCAGCCTCATTTCTTTTCTTTCTTTTTTTTGTTTGAATCCTGTTCCATGGCCTTATTTGCTTTAGCTTTACCTATTTATAAGCCTTACTATTCTTCTATAATCTGTTTAAATTATGCTGCTTAGCTTTTGACTATTTTAAAGTCCAGTCTCAAACAGAGCAATGTAGTCAAAATGTGGCTGACTCTCATTGCAACATAAGGAGACATAACCTCTCACTGGTTATATGCTTTAAAAGTGTGCATTTCTGAATCATTGTTTTATTTTATACCTTAGATATCAAAGATTTTTCTTTTCCATTCAGTTATATATAGCTATTTAAGCCAATTTTCGTAGAAAACCATATTATTTAATCCAGAAGCACCAGGAATTCTATAATGGTCCTAATATTATAATATTATACCTCCACTGACCAATCCCTGAACAACTGAGTAATAATAAGAGGACAATAACTACTATTTATTGAGCCCTAATGTGTTCCAGCCACTATGCTAAGCAAATTTTAAGAATCACCTAATTGAATTAAATTGTTATAACAATATTACAATAAATCCTATTATTTCAATTAGGTGCAAGGGACTGAAACTTAGTTAAGTGGATAACACAAGGAATAGAATTATTGCTTGAACACAGATCAATCTAACTTTGAAAATGTGTGCTTTCAGTAACAATAAACTTTCCCAGAATTTAACTTGGTTTCTAACACTTCAGAAATTACCTTAGGGTTATGCTCTGATGTTATTTAGAACAATCCTAAGGAGACCAGAGAGGCTTGGTTAAGCCCCATTA
This sequence comes from Ailurus styani, assembly GCA_002007465.1. NCBI lineage: Eukaryota > Metazoa > Chordata > Mammalia > Carnivora > Ailuridae > Ailurus > Ailurus styani. Next base: position 16,411 of record LNAC01000862.1, on the reverse strand, counting down.
CAGTCACAGAAATCTTTGTCCAAGTATGAGAAGGAAGCAGTTACATGACTGTTAATGGTAATTTTCAAACTACCGATCACTAAACTAATAATTGATCCAACTAATTCTCTTATGTAACAGAAATAACATGGAAAGTTTTATTAGTGCAAGATATTAGAATGAAAATGGAGAGAGGACAGAATCAATTGAGGACAGAGGAACTTTGTTGGAAGGATCTAAGAGGGTCAGTTTCAGTTTGGGAAAAGAAGGATGTCTTGAGTTTCCTAGTCAATGATATCCAGTTGTAGGAGGAAAGTGATTTCAAAATGAAATTATGAATCTATAGGGTGATATAATCTTAGTCTCAAATTGGATAATTGCCATTGTGAGCTCGACATAATAGCTACGTGTACAGTGTAACAGGTAATAGATAAAAAAAATCATCTGGCTGAGGATCTAACATCAGTGTAGGTCAAATAAGAGTTAAAACAGAGAGGCTACGGGGGCAGTAGGTAGTAAGCTCAATCCAAGTAGTGCTGCAAGCATAGGGCAGAGAAATTGGAACAAACACATTATCTCCCACCAGTCACCTACCACCATAGTTTTGTAGGTTACTAATTAAATACAGGACTGAGGATTGTGATTTCTTGGTAGGAATCTGTGGAGCTTGGTACCAGGGATTAAAAAAACAGAACCAAAACCCCCAAAACCAAAAGATATAATTACACTACACTTCCATTATTTCTGTGGTCCATTTCTTTTCCATTACAGAGAAAAACATCTTTCTACTCTTAGTTGAGCAATTTCATTTTTCGATGTTTTTTTATGACAATTTAGTTTAATTCTGTTGGCAAAATACATAGTTTTAAAAGAAAATAAAGTTGAAAAATGAAATCACGAGGGTTGTTTTCTAGAATTAAAACCACAAATCTTATACTTTTATGGATTTATTCTTATATGGTTTAAATAATTTTATTTGAATTCAGAGTCATGATTTTAACCATGATAATAATACTGATTTAATATAGTTTATCACAGTCCATGAATTTTTTTAAAGTTCAATTGATAGTTAATAATAAAAGTTGTACTTTGAATTTGTGTCCTGATTTTGGTCCTCTTTAAACTTTTATCCCTCTGCATATCCCTCTCTTGATGTACTACTTCAATTGAAAAGGAATATATTAATAATACACAACTGCATCTCCTGCTCATCCAAAGGTCCCAAGAAAACAACAGTAACAAATATTCATTGAGAGGCTACAATGTGCCCAGTATTGTGCTAATGATCCACTCATTTTAAGTTTTGGTCTCCCTTGCACATTAGACACATTTTAACTTACTTTTATAGTGAGTGAGATACACAGCCAATAAAAAGAACCCAGGATCCAAATCCAGATCTTTCAGCAGCTAGCAGTTAAGGGATTAGTGAAGTAGGGTGAACAATAAATGTGATAAATGTTTTATCAGACCTGGTGGGAAATTGTAACCAAGAATAGGCATTGCTTTTTATACAAATATCTTTATTTGAAATAAATAAGCTGTGTGTCTCATAGATGATGTGTAACTTAAGTATTTTACTTTATGTAGTGATGTTCAATATTTTGTTTATTGACTCAGTATTTTTTAAAGGAAATAATAGGTTATAAGGTTTGGAGCAACTATTAATTTAAAAACTCCTTAAGAAGGGCAAGCTATACTAGTACAAAACATACTTAGCTTTTATACTTGCTATAAGGAAAGGCATATAATTTGCTGCAAGTGAAAATGTCTTTCCTAATTGATGGGAATATTCTGAACGTTCAATCATTTTCACTTGCACTTCTCAAGATGTGAGGAAAGTTTTATTAGTACCAAACCATATTTCTGCTGGCTATACCTTTATAACTGAGAAATCATTGCTTCTACTGCCCAGGGTGAGATTGAATCTTCTGAGCAGTTTTCCTATAAACAATGACATTCAGCAGAGGCAGTATTGTCAGTTCTTGTAGAAATGGCATATTTGTGTAATAGACTATAGTGAGACCATTTTGCATTCCACTCCTTTTATTGACAACATGTTATTACCACTGATCATTTCTTTTGGAAAGAAACAAAGTTCACTGTCAGAATAAAAGAAAACTCAAAGCATGATTAAAAATGAAAGTGACTAGACTTTTAAATCAAACATGTGCTAATTAAGTACTTACTTTAAGAGTTTGGCTGCTTATTCAAGAGTGCCTTAAAAACTGGCCCAAAAGTTTTAGTAATTCTTTTTTTGAAATCAGTTTTAAAGAGAATTTAGTTATCTTTACCGTGGGAAAGCATCATCCTTTAGAAATATTTGGTTTTATTTTTTTTGAAGCATCTAGCTTGTTTTCAAAACTACTAACTATTGGTTCTGAATGTGTAATTTATCTTGTAGTTTAAAAGGTAAATTTGAAAAAAAACTGTATGATTATAATGCCGTAACTGGTGATCTAAGTGTCTATCTTCTCAAAATACCTGTTTTGAAGAACATGGTACTTATTTTGAAATCGTTGTTGTAGTCTGCTTCTTTACATTTATTTACCACATAATAATAATTAATAATTTCTACCTTATTAAGTATAAAACAGAATACTCAATGAAAAAATGTGAGGCTAAAATAGCTAATAAGTTTATGTTCAAATTTTATGCTTCTGGAAAAAATTGCATAATAAATTCCTTTTGTAAAAGATACTCAAATGTAAATTGAAATCAATTTCAGTTTATCTCCAAAACGTGTGCTAAATATTTATTTTGTGTTAAATGAATTAATTTTAACTTCACCAATAAAATGAAACTTCCCAAGGAAGAAAGTTTCATTAATACATCTTCTGAAATGAAGCACTTATTAAAATTCCACCCAACCTGTGTCTTAGAGTGAAATTATTTTTTGTACCTTTGCATCATGTAATTACTTAAAACAGCTTACAAAATTAATGTCAAGCTTCTCTCCAATTACATCTATGTTCTCTTTTGCTCTTCTTAGAACTTAAAAAAAAAAGGAATCATGTTTTTAAAAACTACTTGCTTGGGGTTTAATTTTTTAATGATGGAAAAATAAAGCATGCAGCATGCATTAAAATAGCTGAATTTCATTATGTAAAATTAAATTAGTAAGTGAGCCAGAATGAGGGAGACAAGAGCATATATAAACTTGTTGGCATATTAATATTGAAAAAATGGATACTTTCATGCTATTGCAGTTGAAGTTTTCAATTGAAATATTGAGGTGGTAAGTGCAAATTAACATATACTATAAAATAGATTGTCTGTATACTTAAACAGCAAAAGGAAAGACAAATTCGATGGAAGTAAAATAGCTAATGAATCTAAAATCTCTCGTTTCAACTTTAGGCATATACTACATCTAAAGGAGAAATAAATTGTGTTAACATTAGCAGATTCATTGATAATATAAATGGAATATTTCTCTGTAATAAAAACTAAAATAAAAAATATTCCATCTGGTGTTTTGGCCATTTTACTTGCCAATGAGATCAAGTATAGTTACTACTAATGAGAAGTGAAAACCAGTTAAGATCATGGCCAATATACTCAGAATCAGATGTTTCCTTGCTACTAAGCCATCTTTATAGACAGTAGGAAAACTATGGTACTTTAAATTAACATGTTTCCATGCCCCTACTGATTAAAAACTGGGATTCATCAATTTGAACTTTCTTAAATGTGTGACATGTGACTATTTAGAGACTGTACAGTTCATTGTAAATACTTGAAGCAGAAATTAGATGCCCTGTCTTTCTCTTGTAAAGCAAAGCTACTACTATTCCTCTACGTACAAAGGACTGGTCTGGTTCCAATCCTTCTAGTTCAAAAATAGCAACGACATGGTCTGCACCAGTTTTATTGCTAACTTCTGCACTCATGGAAGGGAAATCCATCAATGACAACATTCTGTCCCTATATGTCTAATGTCTTTTTACTGTTCCAGATCTCATTCAGGACACAATGTTACATTTATTTGTCATGTCTCCATTGGCTCTGTTTAGCTATGACAGGTTCTTAGTCTTATGTGCAACTCCTTTTTTCTTTAGTCTAACAGACTCATTTCACAGCCACATAGGTCTATTCCTGTTTGCCACACCTTAAATTAGGTGATTTCATATATTTATAATACAGTTAGATTATTTTGCCACAGCCTTTTATCTTAGGATCCCCTGGCCATCTAAAATCTTTTTTTTTAATTTGCATATATCAAAATTCACTATAGGGCTGCCTGGATGGCACAGTGGGTTAAGCATCAGACTCTTGGTTTTGGCACAGGTTGTGATCTCAGAGTGATGAGATTGAGCCCTGCATGGGGCTCCACACTTAGTGCAGAGTCTGCTTGAGATTTTCTTCCCTCTCCCCCTCCCACTGTGTTCTCTCTCTCTCTCAAATAAATAAATAAATAAATAAATAAATAAATCTTTAAAATAAATTTCATCTCATAAACTTTATAAAGAACTTTATAAAGTTCTATAGGTTTGGACAAATGCATAACTTCAGGTATTCGCCATTAAAATATCTCACAAAATAGCTTCATCAACTTAAAAATTCCCTGTGCAGCACTTATGTTTTCTGCTCCCTTTCCTCAGAACTTCCAGCAACCACCAATCTTTTTCTTGTTTCTATCATGTTGCATTTACCAGATGTCCCATGTAATTGAAATTACACAGTATGTAGACTTTCAGACTGGCATTTTTTTGTTAGCAATATGCATTTAAGCTTCCTCCACATCTTTTTGTGGCTTGATAGTTCATTTTTAAAAATCACTAAATAATATTCCATTGTATGGATGTACCGGTTTCTTCATCCATTCACCTATTTAAGAATATTTTATTGCTTCTAGTTTGGGGCTATAATGAATAAAGTTGCTACAAACATTTTTAATGCTTGTTGTTGTGTGAACATAAATTTGGTAGAATTCGCCAGTGAAAATGTCTGGACCTGGCACTTTCTTTGTTAGAAGGTTATCAATTATTGATTCAGTGTTTAATTTAAATATATTAGGCCTATTCAATAAATCAGTTCTTGTGTGAGTTTTTGTAGTTCAAGTCTTCCAAAATATTGGTAAATTTCATCTAAGTTATTTAATCTGAGGTCATAGATTTCCTTAGGGTATTTCTTTATTATCCTTTTGATATCCATGGGATCAGTAATGATGAACACTCCTTAACTTCCGCTATTGACCTTGTTTTTTGTTTTCCTTAGTTCGCTTGGGTAGAGTTTATTGATTTTATTTCAAACAACAAGCTTTTTTGGTTTCATTTTTTTCTTTATTGTTTCCCATTTTCAATTTATTTGATTTCTGCTCTAACTTTCATCATTACTCTTCAGGAGAGGAGGTGACTTACCTTAGACTTAAATTTATTTTTTTTTTAATCTAGTTTGTAAAGGTGCGAGCTTAGATCATTTATTTTATATCTTTCTATATTCCAATGCAGGCATTTAATGTTCTAAATTTCCATCTAAGCACGGTTTTTGCTTTATCCCACAAATTTTGATCAGTTCTGTTTCCATTTTTATTTCAAAAAATTTCGGGGCACCTGGGTGGCTTAGTGGGTTAAAGCCTCTGCCTTCGGCTGGGGTCATGATCTCAGGGTCCTGGGATTGAGCCCTGCATTGGGCTCCCTGCTCAGCAGGGGGCCTGCTTCCTCCTCTCTCTGCCTACTTGTGATCTCTCTCTATCAAATAAATAAATAAAACCTTAAAAAAAATACAGATAATACCCGGTGTTCATAAAAATGCAAGGCATTTGGAATTCTCAAATATTGTTGACTGAATGCAAAATGTTACAGTCAGTCTGGAAAACATTTTGGTGGTGTCAAATATATTAAACATACACTTACCATATGACTTAGATATCCAACTGCTAAGTTTTCACCCTAGAGAAATGAAAGCTTATACTCATTTAAAAAATCTATAGGAACATATTCGTAAGAGCTCTAGTCGTAATCACCCCAAACTTGAAACAACCCAAATGTTGGGTTATTTGGTGAGTGAATAAACAAATCATAGTATAATATCCAAAGGAATATTGCTGAGATGGCTAATTTTATGTGTCAATTTGACTGTATTATGAGGTACTCAGATATTTGGCTAGAGATTATTTCTGGGTACATCTGTAAGAGTGTTTCCAGAAGAGAGATTAGCATTTGAATTGGCAGACTAAGTAAAGCATACATTGCTTTCCCCCCAGTGTGAGTGGGCATCATTTAATCCATTGAGGAACTATAATATAATTTGATAGGATTTTGCTATTAATTCTGTTTCTCTGAAGAACCCTAACAAGTACAATCATAATCATAATCAATCATAATCATAATCATAATATTAATAATATAATAATATTAATAATATTAATAACAATAACAATAATAATCATGTTGTTTATATGTCAAAGGTTCTCTCTATATATCAATTTACCTGACTGGTGTTTCTATTTATACAACATACTCAAAAATAAAAACTGATATATTAGGAAACAGGTCAGTGGTTGCCAAGTGTTTGAATAGGGGTAGGCTGTGTCTTTGTATAGAATTTTTTGGGTAGTTAAACTTAGTTGCTTTGGTTACATAAATCTATACATATTTTAAAACTCATAAAACTGTAGACCAAAAAAATTTAAATGCACTCTATATTAATTTATAAAATAAAAAGTTGAAACAGAAAATGAGTCCATTTTAATGATACTTTTGTATTTATATAGAAAACGATAGACAAATACTATTCTAAGAAACAGAAATCCTGTGCTCATAGATTCTAATAAATAACTATATATAGGAATTTTATGTATAGTACGGGTGGCATTTAAATTTGGTGGTCAAATATATGGTACATTCAATAAATGATACTAACAAGTAATTAGTCATGTCAAAAAATTTACACAATTTAAAAAATAAATTTCAATTGGATTAAATAGACGAATGCAAAGAATGCCTGCAACAATAAATGCTTACAATCGTATTTAAAATGATTTTATAAAAAATCATAACTTAGAAAAATGTTTTGGAGATTTTCACTGTTACCAATTCTCTCCTCTTTACTTACTAATAGAACCTCTATGTTTTAGCTAGGCACATTTATGACTGCCTAAATAAAGACAACTTTCCTCAGCCCCTCCTGCAACTAAGTCTCTCAAATTATTAAATTCACTCCAGCAGGATGTAAGTGGAAATGTTATATATCTCTTTCAGGGAGCATCTGTTAAGGAACAGGCATACCCTTATTCTGCTTGTGCAGTTTAGGAGATTTACCTAGGTTTCTTTTCAGGGGGTATTTCCCTTAATATGTCATTTTTCTATGTCTACCTTTTTCCATTCTTCAGGTAATCAACTTTTTAATTTTTTGTTACTGCAGATTCCATTATACACTTTTATCTCCAGTGAAAATGTAGGACATGCAGTCTTCCTTCTGATAATTTTACAGAGTGTTTAATTTTACTTCATATAACTTATACAACCCAACATAAACTTATGAAATATGTGTATCTTAAAGTTTTTCTGCTTTTATTTCACATGGTTAGAAGCTTGGGATATAATGTGGAAAAAAAAGGTTTTCAAATAAGTTATTAAAAAATGAAAAGTCATTTTTCTTTGTTTGGCACATCTTCTTTATCTTCACATCACCCCAAACATGGACAGCAAAAAGCAAAACACAAACAGCAAAAAAGCAAGCCAGTGTGGATGGTTGCCTTAGGGGAAGGAGACAGCCCAGCGCATACTGACAGATGAAGATAGGTTGCATGTTCCAGTGCTCCGTGAGATTTGGTGTCTGTGTTGACAAACAATAATTACATTAAATTAGATAAATATTATATTCGTATATGTATATGTATTGTATGTGTGGGAATATTCATTATTGCAGAATTTATCTATACGCTTTTCTATACTATCACTTCATTTTTAACTTTTGTAATAGTTTTGGTTAAATGACTAAATTTGATTGTGAATTCAACTAAAAGCATGAATACATTTTTAACCTTAATTTGTGTGCTATATGTGGTTTTATCTTACAAGCTGGGAATTTTCCAGCTTGCACAATTGTGACATTTGCTTAATTAGTCTAGACCAAGTTCATTTCTTGAAAAAAAAATTTTAAGATTTATTTACTTATTTGACAGAGAGAGAGAGAGAGAGAGAGAGAGAGAGAATGAGAGAGAGCACAAGCAGGGGGAACAGCAGACAGAAGGAGAGGGAGAAGCAGCCCCATATGAGGCTTGACCCCAGGACCCTGGGATCATAAACTGAGCTAAAGGCAGATGCCTAACTGACTGAGCCACCTAGGCATTCCTCTTGCAAAAATTTTCAAAGAAAACTATAAATGATTTACTCTAAAGTTTTGCTATAAAGTCTTTACATATACTTGAAGAGTTAACATGTCTACATGCCCTCTGTTTTCTCAAAAAAAATAAGAAAGTACATAAGTGTAATGAAAGAGCAGATGGTTCTTAATATCAAAATTTCCCCTTATGAGTGTGTTACTTTCATTTTTGATATTGATATCCCTACTAATGTAATACTATACAAATCAGTATTTTTTCACATATTATGAAATTGAATTCATATAATGAAGACAACATATTTTTAAACAAATAATAGATTTCTATATTGTAACTGTTTTTATAAAGCAATGTACTACATTATTTATTAAAACTACTGAATTACACCTTGATTATGAAGAATATGGAAGACCACTACTTCCTAAATAGAGAACAGGAAATGTGTCTCCTAAATAGAGAGTAGAAAGAAGAAATAATCTACCACATAGTCATGATTCTAAGCTTTGCAACACATATATAATTTATATCTATATATTTAAATCTATATACATACAAAATAATACAAAAAATAAAATATTTTTAACAAATAGAGGTTTCTAATAGAGATTTTTATTGCCCTGACATTTTCAATGTTTCCCACTCTTTCAAAGATTTTTTCAGACAGTAATGATATTTATTTAATATTTCTTCACCTGATAATAAGTTTACTTAAATATTACTTTATTAGAAATCATTAACTGTATATAGGCACTTCATGTTTTAATATTATAAAAATAATACTCTCATATAATCAAATATAATCTCTAGGTTTTAAATTTCACAAGCTTTTTTCCCCTCTCAAAATTGTATTATAATTTTCAGTTCACATTCTGTTCTATGGTCCAAAACAGTGTTTCTTTGAGTTGGGTGCTCAAAAGACTCATAAAGAATGTCAGTAAGTCATTTACTTTTTCAGTTTTCTATTACACCTATGTTTATAAATTTAATTGCACATAATCACCTTTTGTCCTCTCTCTTGCTCAGGTGTTGTTACAAAGACATTATGATTTTACACCTTTTAAAGATGTAATATTTTACTATTTCAGAAAATATCATTGATATTCTTATCCTTTTATGTCTTACTTAAAATCTTTAAAAAAGAAACAAGATATAGATTGTATCTGCCTCTGAAGGTAAATTTTATTTTTATTCCATTTTTGTAAATTATATGGTGCCTATAAAAAAATAAAAAAAGAATAAAAGTCAGGGAAATATGCATTTTTTCAGAATGTTATTCCCAGTTATATTAATGATAACAGAAAAATGTTATCTTTCATTTGAATTGCATCATTCCATATATTAGATATATATGTACACATTAATATGTCTATTAATCTCTAAATGTATTGAGAGAGAGACAAGACTATAGCTTGAGAGAGTGAAAATATTTGCAGAGATACACACACATTTTTTTTTTCCCTCTCAAAATCCCTAGCAGGGAGTGAGCTTTGAGAGGTTCTGGGGTCAGATGCTTGTGTACTCATTGACAGAGACGATAATGATGCTTCTGACAGCCCTGAGATACTGCACGCTGTATGACAACGAGCTTGAAAAGGCATCACTGAAGGTGATAATAATGAGGACCAGCAGGAGGACATATTTCAGACTGAGAAGCTAGGAGGGTATTATCAGTCTGATGGAACAGGCTGAGCTCTGGATCCATGTGGATGTCATTCTTCTTTTATTGAGAATCCTGCTGAAATAGATACCCTGTACTCTAGGATAGGCTTTTTGCAGCAGTTAAAGAGACTGAAAAACATTCTTCATGCAAGAGCAAGTCTAGAGAATGATGAAGTCCACAAAGAAGGGTAAAATTCATTTAAAAAGCAAAAGACTTGAGAAATCATCTTAGGATTTTAATTTTATCATAATACAATGACAAGTTGTGCTACATTTTGGTGTGTATTTATTAATATAAGAATTAAATATGGGTTTTCTTCATCTATAGTCATTCTAAAATATATTATACATGGTCATTTTTATATTTTAATTAGCAGGTTTGTCAGTTCTACTAAGAACGCTCTGCCCAGCATGTCACTTGTAGTAGAGTCCTGGGTTCCACAGAGGAATTATCAAAAGGGAATTAGAGACTACATCCATATAGCCACAATTCCCTTAATATAGGTGCTAATGCAGATGAAGACTCATGTAATAACACGTCCTTGAAAGGTAGGTTTGGAAACACAACAATTCACTCTAAATTTGTAACTGAATTTTTAGGGAACAAAATTAGGGAAGGGGTAGCTAGGAAATTGTCTCCGGGTTTGGTGTGTAACTATGCATTCTGGTTATAATGGTGATTCTGATTAAGTTTTCCAAAGACACACTCAACCTTTAAGTGGTTGTGTAGGTGGTCCAAGACGTCTTGGAGGGGACATGATCTGATATTGTTTCATAGTATCACTCTCAGACCCTGAGCAGGTGGTGATATGTGAAGTATCCACTTCTTAATTAGCCACTGTGGTGATCAATACACAAGAACAGATTATGAATTTTGGTTACATATACATTTCCAGTAAGTTCAAATTCCTTGCAAATGCAAATATATATATATATATATATGTATATATATATATATATATATATATATATATATATATATAAATTCATGGTGGCCCCTAATTAGCAGATATTCTAGTACCTGGGATTTCTTTTCAAGTTATTTTCACTCCCTCCCCCAATATAAAGGAAACAACATGATGGATGTCGCTCTTCTGAGCGACGGACACTGAAGAATCCTGCAAGAGAAGCGACATGTGAGATTCTGCAGTCCAAGAGAAAGATAGCCCACAGTGGCTAAAAATCCATTACTATTAATAAGAGATCAAAGTTGACCTGTTTCAGAACAGTGAGGATGCTGCTCTCATGTACAGTGTTTCTTTCTCTCATCTTCCCCAAGTAATATCACTTATGCTGATGCTTCACAAGATTATATTTTTACTTTGTTACTTTCCTCTGAGTTATAGCAGTCTTTATCCAGCTGTTTTAGACATTTCCACTGAATTGCTTTTAAAAGATTTTACTTATTTATTTGACACAGAGAGATCAGATCGCAAGTAAGCAGAGAGAGAGGCGGAAGCAGGCTCCCCACTGAGCAGGGAGCCCGATGCAGGCCTCGATCCCAGGACCCTGAGATCATGACCTGAGCCGAAGGCAGAGGCTTTAACCCACTGAGCCACCCAGGCGCCCATCCACTGGATTGCTTTTAAAGTATTTAGAAATAACATGTCAAGCAAAGCTTTCATTCCTTCCCAATCTTTTTGTTTGTCTTTTTCATTTTAAATATAATATTATCATCCACCCAATTACTAAAGTCAGAAAATTCCATTATGAAATCCTACTTCTCCCAACAAAATATCTTAATTTATCTACTTATTTTAACACCAGTTCAACTTTCTGCTCCAATTTCCTCTCTTGCATGTATATATTTTCCCTATGCTACATTGGACTGTGTTACCTGAGAAAATAAATTAAATTTATTTCTCTGAAAATAGGAATATTAAAGCCTAACTTGTTCTCATGATAAATAGGATAATCTATGAAAATCACTAAACAAAATTCTCTGTCATTTTTGCTTCTCCAAAACTTACATATCACCTTCTCAGAAAGATATGTTTGATGATCCTATCTGAATTTTCCCTGACTTTTTTTTCCTCATAGCACGTATTTTTGGTAGAATGGGTAAATGTATCCTCAATCATAATATTTATAAGGGCAGAGAGTCTGTCTGTCCTGTTGAGCACTATATCCACACTCTTAAAACTGTGTTGGCAAACAGTACTCACTCCAGAATAGTGGATGAATGAATAAATGAAAGAGCAAAAGAGCATCCTCTTAAGCACAGATGTACTATGAAAATATAACTGGAATGACCTGTTTATGAATTAAGAGTTCTAAATGTATTATTTGTCCATTCACAATTTTGAGACCTCTAAAGCAAGTCACTCATTTATGCCTAATTTATGCTTCTTTTCTCTGTATGAAGATCAATGAGGTAAAAGATCCCCCCAAATAAAAGAACTTCTCATATCAAATATATGGTGTTTAAAAAAAACAAAAAAACTTTCTACATTTTACTAAGACATAACTGTTGATAGTATTTTGAAATAATGATTGGTTTACACTGATACCCTTATAGTCTCTTGTTGTATTGGTATTTAGTTCAATAGTAAACATTTTCTAAGAATTATTGTGAGTTATGGACCAAAGTCCACATTTGTGGAGTGTTAAGACAACAGCTATTATGTATTATGAAATGTATTAAAAATACATTACTGAGAATGCCTAGAGAAATTCCAAATACAAGTTAACTACCAAAAAAAATCTTACCACTGGTTTTGTTACCATTTTTGTTTTTTGTTTATTTTTCTGTGCAGGAACAAATGACCAATTCTTGAATATTCTGTCCTATCAGAATGCTATTTTCCTAGGATGACATTGACTAAGGCTATTTTAAAATTCTATGTAATCACTTAAATGTAGCTCACTCTCCCCCCTACTTTACTTTCATGTTCAGTAATAACCAACTCCTTTTAAGGCTTCCTCTCATGTGTAAAACATGCTTTATGTGTTCATGTGGCTAGATAGGGATGCTTGGTCAACAGGGACCACTGGGAGGGCTTTGGAACCAAAATTTAGACTCTGACCAATATCAAGCCTCTGCTTTGGAGGTTGCCCTCAACTAGGTACCAATAAATGGATGTTTGATTTTCCATTTGTTATTGTCCCTTTCATGTTTAGCTCCTAAAGAAACTCAGTAGAGGTATGGCTACACAAAGTATTTGATGCGGTCCATTTTATTGGCTTAAATAATATTTTGCAATATCAACAAATCACCCTAAATCCTGATATATAGTGTGTATCTGTTATGACAAAAATTACTAATTTTGTGTTTGTTAGTACTAAGTCAGAAGGCTTTAATTTCCCATCCATTCTTGAATTATTTGCAAAACCCTACACCAGATTGTTTCAAACATGCCCTGAAATAACTAGTGATATTTTTAAATAAATACACTTTCAAATACAAAAGAAATATATATTTACTGAAAAAAAATTTGCAGAAGAAGAAAACATGCAGCAGGTGATGAAAATCATTCATATTAAAATTATCCAAAGCAAACAACTATGCAGGTTTGTTTTTTTTAATTTGCTGGTTTTTATGTGATTAGAAAAACAAAGCATATGTTATTTATATATTTGTTAATTCAATATATAATGAAAAGTTTCTTATGCCATTAAAAGGTCTTCATAAATGCTTTTCCTGGCTCTGTAATAGTCTAGCAAATAGGTAGTAAAAATTCACTTATAATTCTGTTATGGACAGTTAGCTATTTTCCCTAAATTTGCCATTAAGAATAAGTTTCATCTGAATTTCCAACTATTTTCTCCATGATTATCCAAAATTAATTTACTGATTTAAGTATTTTAAGTCTCTTGGTCACTAGCCAAATAAGCAGCCAGTAGTTATGTATGAAATTATTCAATTTATCAAAAATTCATTCAGAATAAATTCTTAGTGTGAAAATAGTAATTTAAGTGATGTTAAAAATAATTTGCACTGTTAACATTTTCTAAATCCTATTACTATTCTCAAATGTATTGTCTATTTTGGATGCTATTTTTATAGGACATTTATGAATATTTATAAATTAACATTGCTATTATCAACACAAATCTTTTATTACCGTATATACACTAGATGGTTATGGAATAACTCAAACACAAAATCAGTATACAAATCAATTTAAGTGGTTCAGTGAATGTGAATTTTGTCACCTACAACCAGAGGGAGTAATATCAGATTAATTTTACTTTTCTAAGTGAAATGGAGTCTGTTCTGAGATCTAGTCTTAATAGCTGGTAGAAATTCAGTGGCTGTCACTTTTGGGGATGTTTTTCCCACCCAGAATTTTACATAAAGTACAAGGATCTTGCCTAATTCAGAACTAAGAAGCAGAGAGCATGTTGGTTCCTGTTTATAGGGTTTGGCCTGTGCCTTGGATTAGCAGGAAGTATTACAGAATTTTCCTCCCAGCTTCCTGAGTTCTTGCTGCCTGGGGCATAAAAAGAAACATGTCTGACCGAGCTTGACCCCTTAAGAGTAAGCCTGTCTCCATTTCTTAAACAAAATGTGTCTCCCTGACACTGCTGCCAACTACATTTATCCCTTTCTTAAGAGTGGGCTCCTCTGATGGATGTGGGTTACCAGAAAATGTCTATTTTCCCTAAAGTAAGGAGAAAAAGAGGTGTATAAACTTCCCTAAACTTCAAACTGCTGACTCTGAGATCTTCACATTACTATGGGTCAGAGCTCCCTATCAAAATCAGTTTCATTGCATCAAGTCTATGAGTCTTAACCATTTGTTAAGGTATCAAGACCTATTCAACTAAGCAATTGGCTTCTGAGGGGTCATAAATGTCTTCAAACTCTAACCTCTGTGACTAGTCTTCTATGAACTGTTTCCTAGTGCCTCTGAAGTTGCCATGGCTGTCCTTACTCAGAAAGTTATTTTTTCCCCTTTCACACCTTCAGCAACTAGAAAAATCAGAAGACAATCTTTTAATAAGGTGGAACTGGGAGAGGATTGCTGTGCTCAATATTAACTGAAGCACACACGTTCTATGTAGAATTAATATTCTTGCACCTAAAACTCCCAGGTCCAGTGTCCTCCATTGTATTTATATATTTAATAGAATCACATTTTCTCCAACTCTGGTAAAACGTTAGGAAATTAATCTGAGTTTCTCTCAGGTTTACTGTGCATCAAAAATGTTGGTTTTTAAGTGATTACATATTCAGTCACTGTTGCTGAATACTTTTGTGTTATGAGTACTTATAGCTAGGTTACAATTTTGAAGCTAAAGACATCCCATCAAAGTGTCATCCCTTCCTCCTACAAATATTTCCATTTTGTCAGAACAAGGAGACACTACTTTTTTCCTTTAAACATATTTAAATAAAGTTTTAAATCATTCCACTAAGCTGGTGAAAAATTCAATGTCCTCCCTTAGGAGGCGGTGATATTTTCAGGAGTTTCATGCTGTCGTGCACATGTATGGGAAGCTCCTGTGTCATGGGTCATGGGTCTACACCAGATATTTCTGGATTCCCATTTTCCACATGTTCCAGGCCTCCTGAATCCCAGGTCGCTCCTCTTTTGGGTTAAACTTGGATGTTTAGGTCAAACAGAAACTTTGTAAAATATCTATGCTCTAGACTCTTTAATTATACAAAACCTGCTTCTATGTCCTTGGGACACTGCAAGAAAGTGAATTATAGCTCTGTTCTCACATGGACATTCCCAGTCTTGAGAAAATCTCTAAAAACTGACCTCACATAAAGCCATTTCTGCACCTCTGACTTAAAGTTCTCATCTCCCTTACCTCATCCTTCTGAAAGTATCCTATGTTTTCTTTACACATGCTAAAATCTCATTAAAATTAGAGGAAGTTCTATATTTTTGAACTTACATAGATTTTTTTCTTTTGCTCTATTAGAATATACATATATATATATATATATATACATATATATATATATACACACACACACACACATATGTAAAATCTCCTAGTTCAATAATTAGTTTTAACTGTTTCTGAGTTCAGGCAGCTCTTGAATTGAAATTTTATTCCAATATTTATTTTCAAATAACTTCTCAAAGTTACACTATAATCTCAGCTATTTAATTAAAATGATCACAACATGATTAGGAACATTGTATAGATGATATATATAAACTATATAGCCCAGAGTATGACACACAATAAAAGCAATGCATATTAACAATGACTATAATCACTGTCACTAACATTTTAATATGAAATAAGAGATGTGTGTTATATGGAAAACTTTCTCTTAATTTTTTTTAAATTTACAACCTAAATTTTTATTTTTCATTTATCTGGTAACTTAGTTGTCCGGTGTTCTTTTCACTGCTCTAAATCAGGTTGAGAACCCTAAATCAAGTTGAGAACGTACTAAACATTTATTAAATATTGATTGATTTAATGAATAGTCCTATGCTTTCTTTTTTTTTTCTTTTTTTTATTTTTATTACTTGCCCAAGGGGTACAGGTCTGTGAATCATCAGGCTTACATCTTTC
>LNAC01000861.1:538073-589104 GCA_002007465.1 Ailurus styani | reverse complement strand
GGCGGCTCCCAGTCTCCGACCCAGAGGAGCCGAGAGCCTGGGGCCTCAGTCCTCAGCGCGCCTCAGAGAAAAGCAGTCCCTCCCCTCTCCTGGTCTCCGGCTGCTCTCCGAGCTCACCCGGCCTATGACCGAGTGTCTCTGTCTCTGGTGCGGCCCCGTTTAGAGTCTCTGAACCCGGCAGATTCCTGCAGCCGCTCCCGCACTGCTTCTCCCAGAGGAGGAAGGTGAGTCTTTCCAGGTCTGCCGCCCGTGGGGTCCCCGCTCACAGATCAGTGGTCCGGCTGTGCTTCAGATCACAGCCCAAGGTAACCCCGAGCTGAGAGACACCTCAGCTCAGCTCCATCTCTCCCACTGGCTTCTCTTCCCGACCTGGGAACTCGGTCACGCTCAGACACCCCTGGTCTTTTTGTGTCTCCATGGGTCCTGAGACCACACTGTCCCTGCAGGGGTCTCACCCCCTGCTTGGTCTCTTGGGTGACATCCCTCAGTGGAGCCGACTTCTAACAGTTCCGAGTCTGTGCTCCACTGCTCACTCCCTTGCCGGCAGCTGACCCCTCCCCCCGGGTCTATCTTCCCGTCTCCGCAGATTCACTTCTCTGCACGTCCTACCTTCCAGAAAGTTTTCAATTTTCTGTTCCTAGAATTGCTGCTCCTCTTCTCTTCGATCTCTGGTAGAATTTGTAGGTGTTCAGAATAGTTTGATAGCTCTCTGGGTGAATTCCTGGGACCTGATGATAATCGGTCTCCTACTCCTCCGCCATCTTGCCGCTCTCTCTGGACTGGAATTTATACCATCAACTCTCCTGGTCTCTAGCTTGCATTGAGACCATTGTTTTCAACTGAGACATGTCCTCATTTTGCTCATGAAGGAAATAGATCAGAAATATAGAGTCCAAAATCTGTTTCTGTTTCTTTTTAAGACAAGGGAAAGATTGAGACCTCACTTCTCTTTCTTCCCCATTTTAATTCTGAGGAAACTAAAATCCAGAAAGTTTAGGTAACTTTGATACATCTCTGCTATTGTCTGGAAGGTATATTTTTAGATCACTTTAAAAAGATGAATTTTAAATCTTTAAGGTTAAATTATAAGAAATGTTGGAACACTGAAAAAATAAAACAAAGTTAAGATATTAAAAAAAAGAAATATGGGTACCTAGAGAAACTGATTTCTAAAGGATATCATCCAACTTCCCTAATTCAGACTAAACTGATCATGAAAATCTGGATCTTAACAATAAAGAATCTGTACATTCTGGGGTATTCTGTTATCATTAAGTCCCCAGGTGTCCTAATCCCCAATTAATCCAGTGAGCCACACTATATTCTTCTCTTGATTCTCTGAGTTTCCCTCCTAAAGCTGAGAGCTTGGTTAAAGATGGCAGACTTTTCTTTATGGAAGAGAACCATTTATATTAGTAATATAAATGCAGTTTCAGTTCCATTCTAAAGCCTGTACATCAGCATCTAAATGCCATTTATTGAAGTTCATGGGAAACAAATTAGAGATGAGAACTTTTTAGATCTATGTTGATATAGCCAATTCTCATTTATGTGTGATAAACTTCTTAAACTTTAAGAAGCAGTGAAAAATAATTCTATTAGAAACATACTCTCAAACCAGAGAGGGAGACAAACCATGAAACACTTAATCTCAGGAAACAAACTGAGGGTTGCTGGAGGGGAGGGGACTGGGAGGGATTGGGTGGCTGGGTGATGGACACCGGGGAGGGTATGTGCTATGGTGAGTGTTGTGAATTGTGTAAGACTGATGGATCACAGACCTGCACTGAAACAAATAATACATTATATGTTAATTACAAAAAAAAAGAGAAACATACTCTCTAATTTTGTAGTAGTACACTTTAAACTACCCACTGACTTTTTTTCCTTTCTTTCCCATAGGCAATATTGCACTATGGCCAAGTGAAGTCTACTCAAACATTATGAAATCTTATGTCCAGGTTACCAACTACCTTCTCAACTACTTAACTATAGAGTGTTTTATAGCCATAGCCTTGTGTTTCCTGAGTGGGCTACTTTATTACCTTTTAAATGCAATAAAGATTAGGAAACATTGATTCACATAGCAGGGTGGCTCCCAGATAAAGAAGCAGTAAAACACAACCATCGTTGGTATGAAAATTGAGCTTATAGGTCATGTTGGAAAAGACCTGGAGCATGAATAGAAGCCACATCTCCAATTTCATGAAAGCATAATCATGGAAATCAGTGATAATAGCACAGGATTAAAGGAAAAAATTAAGTCTGGAACATCATTATGCCATGAATTTACACCCAAATATTTCTGTAGTAAGGATAATATTTTGAAAATATTTTATTGATTACCAATCTATGTTTTTCCACTGTTATGCTCCCACCATTAAAGCTAGGACATGAAGACTGTGGACACAAAGAAATGAATAATGATATTTTAAAGAAAGGGCTATAATTAGAGAAGATGAAAATATGATAGAACTGGAGGTCTGGTCATTCAGAAGAGGGAAAAAAATAGCTTCTAGTAATGAGAGGGGAAATGGAGAAAGAGGACAAGGAGAAAGAGGTCAGACTTGAGTTCTCTGCTTTCCCTTTGAGATAAAAATCTGTTTGGAATAAAGGGAATAGAATATCTAGGTTGTCCTAAGAAAGTTTCAGTGGATGATCTCACTTTCAGTTTCTTGGGGTATATGGGATTGCGAGCAAGAATTAATCAGTCCTAGAACATAAAGCTTGTCATCACCATTGTCAACAATATTTTCATGAATGGAAGCACATTCATTTCAATTGGCTACGTTCTTACAATAGATAAGATAAAGCAAACAATGCTAATGGTTTTAGGTTAATACCTCGTTTAGATATTAACAATGATTTTTTTAGCTTATTTCATGGACAATTTAAAAATATACATCTATCTTTCTTCTCAAAACCTATTTATGTACTCTACAAATTAATAAGATAAATGGCAAAAAAAAACCCCTACAACTTAAGTGTTTAACTTGATGACATGATTTTTGGGTTCTTTCTTCATTTTATTTAAGCATTTGTGAAGTATTTGCCATTTTTCAAAGTTCTAAGTAATGTGTGGATTAAAAGCTAAGTGTACATATAAGAACTTTTTCAATTAATGCAGCTATTATGGATAACAGCCAAAAGAGGGAATACACAAGAGAATCTCTTTATAGCTTGAGGCTCTGCCAAAAGGGAAGTCTGACATTTTGTTTATGCTTTGACATCTGTTCATCCACTGGCTAGCTTGGTGCTATCATGTGCTGGGGATGGGGCAACCAGGAGGTGGGGAGGAGGGAAGAAGGGAAGCAAGAGTTGGGGGTTGTGGTGGGTGGGTACCTGTGGTGCATGCACCAGAGAGAGAGAACATGGGACAGAGCAAAATTTTCCCAGCAGGGTCACTAGCCCCACTGGTTCATCCTCCTGCTAGAGGGGTGAGAAGGGGTGTATTTTTGAATCAGTCATGATAATAGTGGTTTTTTAAATGAACAGAAGTACTCTCTGAATAACCAAACAAACTGAAGATTGTGAAGTAAGACTTCATTTTCATAAACCTTCTATTCTTCAGGAAGTGGGGGTGGGAAGTTAGCAGAGCAGAATTGATAACAGTTAGTGGAAAAACAAAACAGTTTCATGTTTTTACCCTAATCAGTTGAACACCCTCACTGTTTGAAAGCAGCTGTTCTTAGTGACAGGGTTAAACCTTTGCACATGAGTCTTTTTTCACAGGGTTAATTTACTAAGAAAAAAACATGCTTTCATTGATACAATTGCGTCTATGAAATTTCAACCCAACCCACCCATGAAATTTTAGATTCCTATTAGTGGCATCTGAAATTATGAAGATTTACTGTGGAGCAATATAAAACCCAAACTCAATCCAAGTTGAAAGAGTTCATTATCAAATTCAAAATGATAGCTTTAGCTGGGTGTTTCATCATGTAATCATGTAACAGTATAGACTTGTAATAATTCTCTAGGCAGTGGACATTAAAAAGGAAAATAAAAAACCCTCTGTAATTTCCTCCTTTCACTCAACAAAAAGTGAATTAAATATACTAAAATCCTCATCACAATTTCTTCACCACCCCATGAGCTCAGACTTGGCTACTCTCAGAAATAATTGCCTTCCTTCTTTTTACATGCTTTGGTAAACTGAGCTACTGTGTACTGGCATTGGTTCAGAGGAGGAAAACTTCAGGTTCAGAAGCTTAGGAAAAAAAGAGCAACTAAATGTCTCTGTTTAATAAGCTTTAAAGAGACAAGAGCTGATCAGCTCACTTGGTGCTGGTGTCCGCAACAATGGTTTTGCAAAAAGAATCTATTATGGGGCGCCTGGGTGGCTCAGTGGGTTAAAGCCTCTGCTTTCGGCTCAGGTCATGATCTCAGGGTCCTGGGATCGAGGCCCGCATCGGGCTCTCTGCTCAGCAGGGAGCCTGCTTCCCCCTCTCTCTCTGCCTGCCTCTCTGCCTCCTTGTGATCTCTCTCCCTCTGTGAAATAAATAAATAAAAATCTTTAAAAAAAAAAAAAAGAATCTATTATGATGCATTACAACTGCCCAGACCAAGAAATAATGACCTTTCTGTTATTCTTTGGGGCCTGAAGGACTTTTTTTCATTAAAGGCTGCAGCCTGAGAGTGACCCTACAGGTGCACAAAGGAGGGAGTCCTTGGCTTGTCAGGGGCATTGATGAAGGTTTTGTTTGTTTCAGTGTGGGTGTTTTGGAAGGGTTTTATTGATTCCAGGGAAAATCCAGCTGCTTTTTAGTTCGGATTCATTTGACCTAAATGTTTTTACTCAGAAAAAGTAAAGAAAGGAAGAGACAGTGAAAGAAGGCTGGGCTTACCTCTACTGTGTCCTTGGTGAAACCAGTGAAGGACCCTTTCAAAAATCCATCACCCTTCTACTCTATTTTGATTTGATCCATAGCAGTAAGTGTGAGTGAGGTGTGTTCACTGTGGAGAGGAACAAAACAACACACAACATGGAGCTCAGGGCTTTAGTATTGTTCCTATTAAGATCCAAGGCAGACCAAAAGAATTATTGGGAAGAAAATACTGGTATCTGAAGGTAAATTCTAGAAAGGACCTCATATTAGATGGGAAGAAGACTGATTCACAGTTGGATCCTGGAACAGAAAAAAAAAGGCATTAATGGAAAACTGTTAGAATTAAACTCTGGAGTTTAGTTAATGTATCACAAATAAAATGTCTATTCCAAATTATTCCAAATAAATTATCCATTTAAAAAATAGTAAAAGCTTCCAGAGACCATTACCCAATCTCCTATAGTGCTGATGCTCCAGGGTACTTTGAAATTCTGTCTTGCAAAAATAATGCTTAGTTATCTGCTAGGTCCTTAAATGAGTAGACTAGACAACAAGCCATGTCCTATTTTGTTTGAAAATGAAACAAACAAACCTGTTTCATCCTAATGATATGTGTTGGAAGAATGATAACTGCAGTGGGGATGGTCAGAGTCTGGGATGTTTGTACCTGCAGACTTGTGTCTTTAGAAATGGTCAACAAGGCAGAGATAGTGGAATGATGACACTATAGAAACCAGCCTGCTTGAATCCCAATGGAAAAATAGACTTCATGTCCCTATAGAATTAAAATGAACTCAGAGAAAGCTGCTGAGATTCTAGGGGGAAACACTAGCCTGTATGGTGCCTCAGTTTCCCTGGTGTTAAAGAGAGCAGAATATGTTGTCCATACATGCTCTCAGAATGAGCCCGGTTAAACAAGCTATCAGGCATAGTTCTCCCAGTGATAGATGTGATCTCCTCAACGTCATCTGCTTGCCATCCAGATCCTAGATAACCCAGTCTCCTGAATATGCTCTGTATTGTATGGAGGTAGAAGGGACGATTACCCAAAAAGATGATCTGAAGGAAGACAAAAGGCCAGGTGGTCTGGAAACCCTGTCCTGCTAAAGCTGGAAAGGGCTTATAATCCTCATCGCTCACTCCTGGAAAGCATCTTTTAAAATGTTACTTCAGTGGAACAGTGTGTCTGCAAACAAACCATTGATGTCCAAGGGCAAGATTGAGAAAGACAGAAAATCTCAAACCAGTTTTGATTCATGAAAATCAGGTAAGGGAAAAACCTGAAGCTAAGGACGTCTGTGACTCATTCCCCCATTTGCCTTTCCAGAGTCTGTTTCGCCACTTGCTCAGACTTTAGTACATACCCAGTTCTCATTCGCTGTGAGCTTGGATAGGAGAGAAATAGTTTCGGGTAAGATCTAGTACCAGGAAAGTCCTGAAAAAGTCTGAATGTAGAACATTTGGAAATGTTACGTGAAGTTGATAGTGCCGAATAACACCGTGTGGATTGGCCTAGGGCCCTGTATCACACTTTCCAGAAATAGATTCCATTTTCCAGGGAGGGACTTTTCTCAGCAACAACCATGCTGACCGAAAACAACTGTAGTAGGCCATCCAATGTGTAGTCTAATTCAAGGGGTGTGGTGGTTTTTTTCCTGAGCTGAGCTCATTGTCTGTCAAGGAGTAGAAGACCTTCAACTTCAAGACAAAGTCCAAAAGTGGTTAATTAGAATACTTGTATGTTTAATTAAAATTGAGAATGGCTCCTA
The DNA here is from genome assembly GCA_002007465.1 of Ailurus styani. Lineage (NCBI taxonomy): Eukaryota > Metazoa > Chordata > Mammalia > Carnivora > Ailuridae > Ailurus > Ailurus styani. The sequence goes on along the minus strand of LNAC01000861.1, from coordinate 582,503 downwards.
ATTATTGATTTCATTAGCATTAATTATTATTTCAAGTGGATAACCATAGATTATAGCCATAGATTAAAGTGCATTTTAAGGTCAACTCACAAAGGTATTTTTTTTCCTAGACAAAAGCACAGTGGAGACTTGCTAGTAGGCCCCCATTTTATTCAGGGTTCAACATGTTCCCATTGAAAATTATAATTTTCTACCTGTAGTGAAATGATTTTAAAATTCCAGTAGCTTTCCCAAGGGCAGAATATTGATATTTACCTCTCTTAGAAAGACATGCTTCACCCTGGGAGTGCTTACAAATGTTACCTAAATTAGCTATCTTCATAATGAAGCTAACAGAGTCAAAACTGATCATGCTGAACAATTCCTGTAAGTAGGAATGACAATTTTGGTCTTCCCCTATGGCTTTTCCATAGAGTGACAACATTGCCCTCTGTCTCAAATTCCAAAATGCCAATAAATAATCAATGAGCAATCTAAAAACAAAAAAATTCTAAGAATTTACTTGATCTAGGTGGTAGCTATGAGGAAATACATGTATGTGAAAATTTATTGCATGGTACAATTAAGATACTCTGTGTTATAATTCACAAAAATGAAGGCAAAGTAAGTATAAGAGTAGAAGGGATGCACACAAAAAATAGAGCATTCTCTTAAGAATTTCAATTTAAATATGTCCATCTTGTTTATAAAATTTTCAAATTTCTGATATGCAAAATCATTTGCCTTTATATGGTATGTATTCAGGGAATATGTGAATTTAGTAGGTTGCTAAAGTAGGGATATGTGTTTTGCCATCTTTAGCCACTCATCTGGTAATTTTTCCCAAGTATCTAATCCTCGTTTCTTTGGAACCCTGTGATATACTTATAATATCACATATATTTTGTGGCAATTACTAAATTTATTGTCTATTTCCCCAACTAGATAATAAAAGAAGGGACAGAGGTTGGCTGGTTGGTTAGTTGGTTGGTTGATTGACTAAATTGATTTAATTCTGGTGTCTAGCACAAGGTCTGGCACATAAGAAATGGTTGATTTTACTGATGAAAAAAAAGTTTTATGGAGATAATATTTACATACCATAGAAAGGAGGAGTTTGAGAATTATTTCAGACATGTAAGCATCATCACTATCAAGATATAGAAAAGTTCCTACAGTCTAAAAACATCTGCCAGTGTTCCCTGCAGTCAGTTGCTTCATCCTGGATCATAGCCCTGGCAGCTGCCAGTCTACTTTCTGTCACTAGGTTTTAACTTTTCTAGAATTTCGTGTAAATGGAATTATGAAGCATGTAAATTCTCTCCCTTTCTATCTTCTTTCATTTAGAATAATGCTTCTGCAGTCCATCCATGTTGTTGAATGTATCAGTGGTTCATCATTTCTTGTTATTGCTTACTTATTCCATTGTATGGTTATACCACAATTAATTTACCCATTCAGCAGTTGATGAGGATTTGAATTGGTTGGATTGTTTCCAGTTTTGATTTTGTTTTTGTGGGGTTTTTTTTGTTTTTTTTTGGGGGGGGCGTCTACTTTGAACAAACAAGCGTATGTGAATATATGCTTTCATTTCTCTGGATTAATTTCATGGGAAAGTGGTGGTTGTATTGAATGGATATGCTGAAATTGATAAGAAACCCCCAAACTCTTTTCCAAAATGGATCTGATAGTTTTCATTCTCATCAGCAACACGTGAGAATTAGAGTTGCTCCTTATACCTCATTGGTATCTAGTCATTCTAAACAATGTATAGTAGTACCTCATCTTGGTTTCACTTTCTTTTTTTTTTTTTTTTTTTAAAGATTTTTATTTATTTNAGAGATTACAAGTCGGCAGAGAGGCAGGCAGAGAGAGAGGAGAGAGGAGGAAGCAGGCTCCCTGCTGAGCAGAGAGCCCGATGCGGGCCTCGATCCCAGGACCCTGGGATCATGACCTGAGCCGAAGGCAGCGGCTTTAACCCACTGAGCCACCCAGGCGCCCTTGGTTTCACTTTCATTGCTTTACATTTTGGAGTTAACTTTCATTTCCTAATGAGGAATGAAGATGAATGGTTTTTTTTTTTTTGTCACTTGTGTATCTTCACTAGTAATCGATCTATTAAAATCTTTAGCCCATTTTAAAACTAGGGTTGTTGGTCTTATTATCATTGTGTTCTAAAAGTTCTTTGTGTATTTTGGATATAAGTCCTTTATCATATATGTTATATAAATATTTTCTTCTGGTCTGTGGTCTGCCTTTTAATTCTTTCGACCATGCCTTTTAAGTGAATTTTTTTTATTTTGATGAGTCTAATTTATATTTTTCTGTGATTTACGTTTTGTCACATCTAGCATTTTGCTACTTGTTTTCAATTTGTCCAGCTGGCCTTTGTTCTCTTTTCCCTTTGTTCTGCCTTCTGCTGGAACAGTTGAGTGTTTTCTGTGGTTTTATTTTATTTTCACTATTGACTTACTAAATACAGTATTTTGTTGTTTTTTTTCATTTTTGTTTTATGATTCATAATTTATATTTTTAACTTATCACACCTGAAAGATAGCAAATGCAAAAGTAGTCTTTTCAGGCTCCCTTTCTTTGAATAAAATCAAAGCCTTCAGAAAGTTGATTTGAGTTGAGTTGGGTAAATCCCTTCTCCAAGGGAGCTTGGTAGTCAGGTAGGAGATTCAGCAGTTACACTGCAGTAAGTTGCATAAACAAATGTTACCACAAACTGTCATACCTTCTATTTGTCTTTCCTAAAATCCCACTTGTTTTCCCATAGAATTCCTTTCTCCCCCTTTCCATTTCCCTATTAGATTGGCATATAAAGTCCACCTTCATCCCAGTGCTCCTACATGTATATGTAAGTGAACCTTGTCTTTTCTCCTATTAAACCTGTCTGCTGTCAATTTGTAGGCCCCAAACACTGGACCTAAGTTGGTAGAGGTAACATTTTTCCTCTAAGCACAGCCTACTTACAAATAATATTGTAGCACTGTACAAATAATCTAAGAACTTTGAAAAGCATATTCTTTTCTTGTATACTTTGTCTTATTGTCAAGCATTTTACTTCTAAGTGTTAAAAATCCAGTCTATTTTTATTATGTTTGCCCTAAGCAGATAATTATCTTTTAAAGGGATTTTACAATGAGAAAAATATATATTTACACAGCTCATTTCTGTTACCAGCATTATTCATTGTTTTGTGTATGTGATTCTGCCTGAGAAGCTTTCTTTAACATTTTGTGTAGAGCAAGTCTGCTGGGAATGACCTTTCTCAGCTTTTATTTGAAAGTATTTCACTTTCATTTTTGGAAAAGATTTTCACTGGATTGAAAAACTCTAGGTTGACAGGTTTTTTTTTCCTTCTTTAAGTATTTGAAAATGTTCCTCCATTGTCTCTGGTTTGCATAGTTTCTTATGAGCAATGTGTCATCATTCTTGCTTTTTAAACATTGTATATATTTTTTCTCCTCTATTTTTAATATTTATCTCTTTATCACTGGTTTTCCACAATTTGATTATGGTGGGTTTTTTTGGTTTGGTTTGTTTTTTATGTTTATTCCTCGGGGAATTTGTAAAGCTCCTTGGATCTATGAGTTTACAGGTTTTTGTTTTTTTTAATTCAAATTTGGGCTATTTTCAACATTCATATTTACAAATGTTTTTACTTCCCCCTTTCTGGAAATCACATTACACTTATGTTAGATTGTATGGTATTGTCCTACGAGTCATTGACGCCTTCTTTGTTTATTGTTCTTTTCTTTTTTCTTGATGCTCTGTTTTATACAATTTTTATTTCTGTCTTTGGGTTTACCCATCTGTTCTTTTGTATCAACTAATCTGGCCTTAAAGTCATCAATTATATGATCTACTATTAATCCTACCCAGTGTTTCCATTTCAAATATTGTATTTCAAATATTGTGTTTCATTTGGGTCTTTTTTGTGTCATTTGCATCTCTCCCAGTAATATCCACATGCTCCATTCTTGAGCATATTGAGCATACTTATGATTGCTGTTTTAATATCTGTATCTACTAAATTTATCATCATTGCCATTTCTGAGTCAGTTTATATAGATTGATGTTTTTCTACAGTATCCTATTTTTCTACTTGTTGGAGCACCTGGTAATTTTCAATTGGCTATCAATATAATATTATGATTTATAAGAAATATGTATTTGGTTATTCAGATGATTTATGAGAAGTATGTATGTTTGGTCTTCATTCACAGTTCCTGGCTAACAGCTCCCAAATCTTCGGAATTTTTTTCTTTCTTCTTCTTTTTTTTTTTTAATATTTTATTTATTTATTTGACAGAGAGAGAAAGAGAGAGAGCACACAAGTAGCAGAGGGGCAGGCAGAAGGAGAGAGAGAAGCAGGCTCCCCACCAAGTGGGGAGCTCAATGTGGGGCTCCATCCCAGGACCCCGAAACCATGACCTGGACCAAAGGCAGATACCTAACCGACTGAGTCACCCAGGTGCCCCGAACCTTTGGAATTTCTTAAGCAATGGGAGAATCTTTTTTATTATAAATTTGGTCTCTTGTCTTCAGCTCCTGAAATCGTTTCAGGATCAGTCTTCAGAATCAGGTTTCAGAATCATAAAGTTGAAATAGGTGTTATTTATAATAAGCCCCTTTCCATCATAACTGGGTTTATGTTAATGAAATCACTTTTGAAATCACCTAAGGATGGGGGCTGGTTGCCAGGGAAACCAACCATGAATAGAGGATTGGAACTTTTAGCCCCAACCCCTGATTTTCAGGGTTAAATCAATCATCAGTGGTTAATGATTTAATCAATCATGCCTATGTAATGAAGCCTCCATTTAAACAAAGGAAGGGGTGGGTGTTCAGAGAACTTCAAGATCAGGGAACCAGAATACTTTCATGTTCTGCCAAGGTGGGCCCCAAACTCCACAAGGACAGAAGCTTGACCTGTGTGTCTCCTCATATGGCTGTTGACTTGTGTCCTTTAATATCCTTTGTAATAAACCTGTAATCTGCAGAGTAAACAGGTTTCCTGAACTTCATGAGTTGCTATAGCAAATTAATTGAGCCCAAGAAGGGGGTTATGGAGCCCTTTGATTTAACTAGTTGGTCAGAAATACAGGTAACAACCTGGACTTATGACTGGCATCTGAAGTGGAGGGCAGTTTTTTGAGAATGAGCCCTTACCTTGTGGAATCTGATGCTATATCAGAGTAGATAGTGTCACAATTCAGCTGAACTCTAGGACATCCAAGTGCTACCTGGAGACTCCTTTTCTGGTGTGGGAACCTCTCATTTTCTTCCCCCACCCCCATGGTGGAATTGGATGTGGAACCTAAATAGTCATTGTGACTTGTATATTTTTGGGTTCTGGACTTTGTTTTCTTCCTTTAAATGGTATTGTACTTTTTCCAGACATGCAGTTAATGTATTGGTATCAGTTTGATCATTTCAAGCTTTGTCTTTAAGGTGTGTTAGAGTGGATCCAGTTTAGTCTTTAGTCTTAGGCTAATTTATTTCCATCTCTAAGGTAATATCCTCTCAGGACATTAACTGAAGCCCTGTGTATTAAGAAATAATTTCATCTGTCTGGTTGGATTATAAAAGATTCTTAGTCTTATGTGAGCTTGAGAATTATTTGTCTTACTACTTTCTATGGTTCTTTCCATGACCTTGCATAGATACTGCCCATATATGCCAAGGATGGGAAGGAACTTCCTACCTATACACATCCCTGGACTTCTCTCTGTTGGAGTCCCTCTTTTCTGCAGATGTGTTTCACACATTTTTGGGCTCTTTTGCTCTTCAGTGTGATCTCAATCTCTTCAACTCAAGAGGGTCATTGGGTTTCAACCAGGTGTCCCTTCCTTATGTTGTAACCTCAAAACTTAATCTAGGCAGTAATTTGGGGTGATCTTAAAGTTTATCCCATTTGTTTCTCTTCTCTCAGAAACCACAGTTGTGAACTGAATATTCTTTAAGCCCTGACAACCATCGTTTCACACATTTTTCCCCCTAGTTTTCTAGTTGTTTAAGGTGTAAGGATGTGAGGATAAGTCTGGTCGTTATTATTTACTCAAGTCTGAAATCATTCTTACTCTTGATAACTTTTTAAATAGAGTGAAGGACATAAAAGATCATGGTCACTTAATGTGCAAATTATATAAATTTGAGGGGAATAGCTAAGAAGTTGAACAATAGAATAAGTATTCAAGGATATCCTATTATAATAAAAATGGGAAGTCAAAATTTTACTGGTTAATATCAACTCCAGCATTTAGGCTCAATTAAATCAATTGTTTAGTGCACATGGAAGAGGGGGGTGAGACATAGGAGGTCTGGTTTAATAGCAGTTTATGTAAAACTATCTCAGAGCCTTTAAAAATTTTAGAAAAGTTCTGTGCAGGATGATTTATCAAGGAGATTATATTTTAATGTGGTGTTCAAAAAAAGGCCTTCATAGAAATATGTGTCCAGATCAAAGGAGTTATGATCATCACCATGTAATTTTCTATTGTCCTGCTTAGAACCTAATTTTATAAATCTGCTCTATCACTTGTAAGTGGGTCATTGATATTAAATGTCTCTGGATGAAGAAAATCATGGTCTACAATAATAGGCTAATGTAGTATTTTTCCAGTCACCCCAGAGTGATCTAGAAAACAAAGTTTTACCACTTGACATTCTCTGTTCTCCACGTTCCTTTCTGCAATAGTAGTATGTGCCTGTTTTTGATCTATACCTCCTATATACCACTTTCACTTCATGTCAGGAAACATGGCTCCTTGCCTTGCATTTAATAGCATCCTTAGTGGAGAGAGGCTGAAACTAACTCTTCTCAGTTAAAAATTCCAGCAAAGAAAACTGGTTGTCTTGGTTTGGGTTCCAATGCTCCTTCTTTTCAATCAATAATCATTAGTATTAGAAGGTCAGACTCTCTCTGCTATATTGTAGGGGGTGTGTGTGTGTGTGTGTGTGTGTGTGTGTGTGTGTTATGTGCGTGCTCACCATTATACACATGTGGAATCCCTCCTCCATCTGTTTAATATTTTTAGGCTTAATGCTTAGGATAATTCAAGGAGGTAGATGACAATATTTCCATTTCACAAGGAAACTGATTCATAGAGATGTGCAAATATACTATGAAGTTCACATAGCTAAAATGTTGGTGCCAGATTTTGAATTGTGTTTGTCAAGCCTTTTCTCCTTTCCCTAAGCAACACCTCTTCTTTTATCATTTTCTGTTCTAAGAATTTGCGTGCTACCTCACTCATCTAACAGTATGTGAGATTGGCACTAATGTTTCTAGACAAAACATTATTTTTGGAACCCAATCCCTAAACACCTATTTGTCCCTGAAATCAGAATAAATGGATATTCCCTTTCAAACCCAGGGCTTTCATTATCACAGTTTACATGTTCGCTCTTTTTAACTCCACACCACCGATTTTCTGCTTTTCTTCAGGCGTTCTAATGTCTAATTTTCAACAGTTTCCCTCCAAATGGAAATCACTATTGGTATGGTAAGTATTTGGAGCTTTATTATTGATTTATGCCTTGGGTGAAGAGGTTAATTAAATGTGAATTTTAAGCCGACAACATGATTAGGAGAGTGAAGCAAGCAGAATTCATGAATACTTCCAGGACCATTAAAACTATTTAAAATTGAACAATGACTGAAGGTGGGGGGAAGGAGGTGGGGCGGGAGATGGACCAGCCCTCTGTTATTTGTGCCTGGATTAATGAAATTTTGAAGAACAACGAAGTCTTTCCAAGGCTTTTTATTTTGCATTTATATTGACATTAGCATAGAATATAATACATCCCTAATAAACCACTCTTCTGTATTGTCTTTGTTTCTTCTGCTTCAAATTTCATCATAGAGCTCTAAGCAGACCAAATCAACAGGCTAGGCTGGAAGGAGGGGGGATTCATGGGTTACTGACCCTTAATTAAAGAGTCCTTAGGGCGACTTTGTAAGGCTTGAGAAGGATAACACACTCAGCATGTCATTCTCCCTGTTTTTCAGGAAGAACTTTCAGAGGTCATGATTGGAAAAACTGAATCACAGGTGGATCTTATCCCAAAAAGTTGCAGAAAGATCATTACGCAGCAGTCATGGATGTGAGGAAATGAGGAATCTGGGTTTGGTTTCAATCTAGATTGTAATTTTCCCAAATTCAAACAACTGTGGGTCCTATACACCATTTACATCTAAAACCTTCTTCTAAATCCCAGATATGCAGTGGACAGTCCATTCTATTGAGTGATAAAGTTCTGCAACCCTAGGGATTTCAAAAAGTAAATAACAATGTTTACAGAATCATAATCATTGTTATGAAGAACACAGGCCAACTGTTCAAATTAAGTGGGGTAGTTATTCAAGAACACTGAAAATTACAAAGGATGGCATACTTAGAATATAAATACTATATGATTATAAATACTTATATGATTATAAAAAGGCATCTGTTTTAGAGACAAAGAAAATGGTTTTTGACACTTTGTGCTGTAGCAAAAATATATCCTAAACACAATACATGTCGTAATGATATTTATTGCATTTTAGTTTGCAATGGGCATAGTCCTGTGAACAAAGAAATCAGCAACTATAATGCAATATGCAGAAATGATGTGAACGTGCTAAGTGGTGCAGTAATACTTCCGAATCAATCTTAGAACGCTAAAGAAAGCTACTGCCGTTGTGATTCCATCCAAGCAAATATCTCTTGTGCCAAGATAACAGAAAATATATAGACATATATACTGAGTTGGAATCAAAGACTCAGCAAAACGGGAAATCAGCCCAAGAATCAGATATTTCAGATGAGAGGATTAAATATCCCAACAAATGTTAAACTGATACCCAGATAAGGGTGAGGAAGGGAAGGCTAAACATTCTCACTACACACCATAAGGCCATATGCTAAAGCATGGCAAAAGTTCTGGTATTTCACATGCTCAGCTCAAAGGCAACAGCTAGGCTCTAGACAATGAGGTACTGACTTTTTGGCTTAAAAGCTGCAGCAGATCAAGGTCTAAGGCAATGACAAATCAAAACTGCCTGCTTCAGAGCAATCAAGGATCCATGGAATCAAAATGGATCTTCCATCTAGAGAGGCTAACTGGTGAAATTCAGTGTTTCTCAGGGCCACCAGAGTGACAAAAATACCTCAGTCTCCCTTTCAGGTTTTCCCCCTCCACTACAGGAGACTCCACTGTGTCCACAGTGAGTGTCACACATGTACTTCTGATATGGTCCTTATCACCACCTCTGCCACTCACTTTTCTTGGTTCCAGGTGGGCCATGATCTGCACCTTCTACAGGTCTGGGGCAGCAGGCATAACCTCGGAGCAAGGTTTCTGAGCCTTACCTCTAATGACATTTGCAGCCAGCAAATTCTTTGTTTTGAGGGGGCTTCCCTGTACATCACGGTATGTTTAACACCATCACTGGCCTTTACCCACTGGATCTAAGGGCACCCCTGGCTGTACAATAATAATGTCTTCACACATTACCAAATGCCTGCCCCCATCCTGGAGGGATGAGAATGGCTTGTGTTGGCTAAGAACCACTGCTTTAAAGGTTTCTGCCTTTAATATACTGGCCTTGGGAGTCCAACTTTCAGCCTAGCTAAGCCCAGATTGCATATTTATCAAGATAGTAAGGATATTTGAAGATTAAAGACGATTCTAATTTGGGAAAAGCTTTCAACTGCCTACGAGAGGTGGCTGTTCTTAGGACTCAGAAGCTCATCCCTCTGTGTCTGTAACAGAGGGCTTTTCTAAATGGCTACAGGGCAACCTCCTTACCAAACTAGAGGGGTGCTTTGTTGCAGAGCTCCCCACTACCTAGAAGTACACTTAAGCTTGTCTGTATTTCTAGCAGACTAGTCTCAATGGGGTCAGGGCTAGAGAAAATAAAGAGTCCTCCTTCTCTTCTGTGTCATAAATCTTTTTTCCAAGCTCTGATTCATTTCAGGAATGTTGACAGTCTGGCTATCCACTTACTTTTGGGGAAACCTTATTCTATACCCACGTGTGTGGCCTTGCTGTATGTCTGTAACACAAAATTACTTCAGAATATAATAGCACAAAAAAACACAAATAAAGTTGCACATGGATTGCTTTTTAATATCTCCTTCTGAATTATATAAATAAGCAGTAACTTTGTCCATCTATAACATTCATCAAAATTTTCCCCTGTTGAAAAACCAATCTACATGGTGGCAAAGACTAATATGGGACCAATGTATGGAACTTACAGGTGAGAGATTTCATGTCCCTAGAAGGAATGAGATTGTGTTTGCAGCCACCCAAGATGCAATGAAAGACAGTAAGTTCTAAATCCCTTTAGATACTTCAACCAGAAGCTGGAAGACATTATTGAAGGAAAACTCACACATTGGATGAGTGGTTGGTCAAGATGATCTTTTGATTATACAACTCCATGGACACTAGAAGATAATGAGAACATCCTACAATCCAGTAAGCCAAAATTTCAAGAAGAACTTACCCTCAGGAAAATGGCCCACTTTTTTTGATTCATTTGATTAGCATAGTGCTACTTGAACAATATTCAGATCTATTAACCAGAATCAAGAGACTCAATTCTTTGCTTTATTCTGGGGTGTGTGTGTGTGTGTGTCTGTGTGTGTGTGTGTGTGTGTGTGTGTGTGTGTGTAAATTCATATCAAAAGGGGTAATCAATCAGTTTCAGATCATGACTAACTTTTAAAAATTTTTAGTAAAATAATTATAGTAATAGTAGGGGCACCTGGGTGGCTCAGTTGGTTAAACATCTGACTCTTGGTTTCAGCTCAGGTCATGATCTCAGGATTGTGGGGTTGAGCTCCATGTCAGGCAACATGCTTAGGTTGGAATCTGCTCCAGATTCTCTCTCCCTCCCCCAGTTGCATGCGTGTGCACATACATCCTGTTTCTCTTTCTCTCTAAAATAAGTAAATAAATAAAATCTTTAAATAAATAAATAAATAAATAAATTTAATTAAATAATTTTAGTAATAGTGTAAAAAGTTGTCAAATTACTGCAAATCCATGGCTATACAAAATAAGTTTTATTTTGGAGCTTAGTAAAGTACATATCTTTCCTTCTCTCTCCTCTACCAGGGTGATGCCTCTCCTCCTCACCATTTAGACCTATGAGAGTATCATCACCTCCTTCTGCCAATAGGCTGGCCAGAGAAAGGAAGTGTGAGAGCCTAACCTGCTTCCTGTCCATATTTGTGGCCTCAGCATCCATAAGAAGGCTGTGAGGATGAAGGATTTGGGTAAAGGAGCGAAGGCAGAGGGAGAAGAGCATGTAGCTAGGAGTTTCATAATGAAGAAGGGGTGGGTATGGAAAGTAAGAAAAGACAAGGAGAAGGGATTTAATTCATATTTGGTTTAGTTCTTATCTGAGTTAATGGCCAGAGAGGTAGAAACGCTGATGCTACATTATTTTTCCAACAATTTCTCCCACCCCACCACAGGTTACCTTTCATTCCTCTCTGGGGCCAACAATGAACTTGGCATTCTTGAGATACATCTGCAAATCTTTACAACAATGCACCTTGGAAGTCATCAATAAAATGTTGCTTTTTCTCCTTGCCCTGGGCATTGTGCATGTGGGTGGCTTGACAACACAGAGTGCAGTGCCTGAACAATTTCTGTCCTGTAATATGCTATTGACATCTGTTTTCTGGTGTCTATGGGGGAACACCAGTGGTGTGGGGTTGTGGGTTTTTGTTTTTGGGGTTTTTTTTTTTTTGGTTTTGTTGATTTCCCAGGCTCTAGAATATTTATTTATCTATTGAAAGGTTAGATTTAGAAAGAGCAAGTCTCCTGGAATAGAAGCACAGATAGAAAACTTCCCACAGCAGATTAATAATCAGAATTTTTAAAGCCTTGAGAGGAAAAACGCAGAAGCAAAATTGCTTTTTGTGTCCTTCTTTTTATCTACACTATACCTAGGAACCCTTTTCATTTTGCCGCTGATTTACAGCACTAAACAAAAAGGAAAATCTCGTGGTTATACATAGCTTGTGATAGTCCAGTTGAACCGTTCAGTCCCAGAACTCCACTTCCATGCCTGAATTATTGAATTATTTGCAATGGATTTCTGTATAAACTGGCAAACAGATAATTACTAAATGTCTCTATTTTCTTGGCCATAAGCATACATACATTTATGGAACTGGGTTAACTAAAGCAAAGGGAAATATTGAGCCAACAATTGCTCGACGGGCACTGTAGGTAATACAAAGGTCAAATAACAAGGTCTCTGAACTAAAGCAAATCTTATGCTCATCACGTGGTAAAGAAAACCCTGACAGAAGATTTTACTTAATGGCAAAAATAAATTCTCCTTAATTTGGCCGGCAACAACTGGAAGATTTTGCTGTTTCAGAGTGAGGACCGGACATCACAGCATGTCTGATATACTGACACAGACATGTTGTTTCTTTCCCAGGGCCACCTTGAAAGCTACTTGGTCATTCATTCCAAATGTGTTATTGAAGAACAAACAAACCAAACTAAACCAAACAAACCCCAAATGTGTTATTAGGTAAGTACACGTTTTGTATTTCTTTCTTGAAAAAAACCTGTCATTGGAGCTTCTAAAGAGGATATTTTGAAAATTATCAATTATGATAGGTCTGGATGATTTTGCTTATTTCTAAAAAAAGAAAACTTCTCCTCAAAAGATGCAATCCAAATTTGATCAGTAAAGTAGGAATTCAATCCAATTTTGGCCAGATTTACCACAGCATAATGAGGTAAACTCCTTAGTTTAGCCCAGATATCATAGGTAAAACAGGGTGATCCCTTAGTCCTGCTAAAATAACTTCATTGTCATCAATTTGTGTGGAGTTTATTGTTTTTGCTTTTTTAACACACACACACACACACACACACACACACACACACAATATGTCTGTTCATTGTTGGACTGAGAGAAAAGATCAGCTTTCCTTGACTCCTTCCACTTGTATATTGATACCTATACTTCCAGATACAGGTAAGAGACTCATTCTGCACATTATTGAAATATGTTTTCAAGAGAAAAAATTTAGAATAAATTAAAGCTGAAATTCTTCAGTCAGCCAAATTTAATTACAGAGTAGCCTTCAGTTCTCTCACATGCAATGCGTAGTAAATTGCCCCTCATGGTGCCTGTGCACTGCTAGACTGCCTTGTATTGAGGTAGACCTGAAAATATCCTACTCTCCCAGCCAGATTTTTTTTAAATATTTTATTTATTTATTTTAGAGAGAGAGTGAGAGAAAGCATGAGAGGAGAGAGGGTCAGAGGAGAAGCAGACTCCCTGCTGAGAGGGGAGCCTGATGAGGGACACCACCTCCAGACTTGATCCTGGGACTCTGGGATCATGATCTGAGCCAAAGGTGGTCTCCTAACCAACTGAGCCACCCAGGTGTCCCAACCAGATTTTAAATTACCAAAGAGCGGGACTTGCATTATGGAATTTTCACCTATTTTTATTTTCTCCCATCTTAGTGATTGGGACTTAGAAGGTGCTCAATAAATAGGTCCTAAATATAGTTTCCTATAGGCTCTAAATTCCAAAGAGGAAATCTAAAAATATTTCTTAAGATTTTTAAGGATTGGTGCCATGAATAGAATAAGCTTAAGACTTTCCAAATTTACTTCTGGAAAACATGTGTATATATGATCTGTACATGGACCATGAGCCATATGATTTCACTTACCTGCTAATAAGCAAGTTTATCTTTTAGTCGCATCTCCTGTGGTGTGTTTTAATAACAGAAACTGCTAAAAAGGAGACAGCAGGCCCTCTGTGGAGTCACTTGTACTAAACCCAACTACCGCAAATCAAGACTTAATGCCTGACCTGACCAGAGTTTTCAACTTCCCAGGAATGTAATCTTTAACCCATCAACTTGGAATTACCTGGTCAGCACTAGTGGGGTAATCTGCCCCATAGGCCCTTCCACACCCCTTAGGTGGGTGACCTTGGCTGAAACAAGGCATTCTTTTCCAATAATTTCCCTTCTCTGCTTCCTTTCCACCTTTAGAAACCTCTTGTTCTCTGCAGCGAAACAGAGCTCCTTCTACTTGTGTGGGGTGCTGCCCGATTCATGAATGATTCAATAAAGCCAATTAGATCTTTAAAATTAGCTCTGTTAAATTTTTGTTATTTAACAAAACAAATGTGTTCTTTGGCACATGTAATCTGCTCCATGGGACTCAGCAGCTCAAAACTGAATTTCAGTTTGAGTTCTCTTGCTTACTAGTTGTATAAACTTAAGCATTTTTACCTAACCTTCCTAAACCTCAGTCTTCTCATCTGTAAGGAGATATTAAATACTCTTTAGAATTAGATTAAATTTAAATTAAATTAAGTTAAATTGAGTTCCATTAAAAGAGGTAACATATGTAAATTATCCAACACAAGTCTCAACATTTAGTAATAAACCCATGGTTATTAGCTCCTTCCCTTACTTCAGATCAAAATGCATTGTTAAAGACCTGCCATGGTATTTCTATGGAAACAGAAAACTATTGAGACAAACTCTTTTATCTGTTCATTATAGCAGATCCAGTCATCCCTCTAATTGGAAACACTCTTCTATCGAAGTTACTGTATACAGCTGAAAGTTATAAAACTATTTGTTTTAGAAGCATCCATAATTTTGTCTTGCTTTATGTATGCATTTTATTTTGGCTTCCATATATCTGATACTGTCTGTGCAATTTCACAGGATTCATTGCCCCTGTATTTTGCGGTGTACTTCATCTCCTCCCAGTTATTCACAATCGGGGAGGTTTTCTGAAATTAGAATGGAAACTCTCTGAGGTCTTCTGTTTGCTTGGTCAGTATCTCCTTCATGAACTTCTTTGTAACTCATGACAGGATCGTAATTCTGGCAGCGGCTGCCAATGCTGACAGAAAGCTTGAGCTGAGCTCTGTGGTTTAAAAGTGTATCCTGAGTTGTCAAGGTTGTTAGATTTAATGTGTTTGACTTTGGGAAGGATTTGGACAGATTTTGATAGACAACTCCTAACCCAAACCTGGAACTCAATTCACCTCTGAAATGAGAAAGGCCCCATTTCCTTTCTTGTCCGTCCCCCAGCCCCTCTTCCTCAACCTCATTTCTTCAAATGGTCCAAAGACCAATCACCCAGGAGACAGATGGTACATTGAGAATGTGTGCAAGGCAAGCTGACTCAGGAGAAATGCCCCCTTCTCTGATGGAGGGGCGGCTTCCATTCCATTTCAAGCTGGACTTGAAATCAATATGTCATTATAAACAAATATGGTGCAGGGAAAGACAGGAAGTGGATACACACCCAGGATAAAGTAATTTGGAAGCATTAGTTACTTTGATATGTGCTGCACACCAAGGAGACATGACCATTTCACAGTGGATTTCTTTGCCTCAATCAATGTCCTTTCTTTTTCCCACTTGAAGCAGTTTTATAGACAAGCATGGTTACTTGCTTGGGGAAAGTTCAAATTCCAGTGTCAATTTCTGACTGCTTGTCCAGCTTCCAATCTCTAATTGTTTACTTTTGACTGGCCCCTACACCATTTGCCTTGGAGAGAAAATCCCTGGTAAATTTGAAAAAAAAAAAAAAAAAAGAAAAAGGGAAATGTGTGTTTCAATGCATTCTACAAATAATGATGTTTGGAACTCAACTGTTACTCAGTAGCAG
The DNA here is from genome assembly GCA_002007465.1 of Ailurus styani. Lineage (NCBI taxonomy): Eukaryota > Metazoa > Chordata > Mammalia > Carnivora > Ailuridae > Ailurus > Ailurus styani. The sequence continues at coordinate 566,834 of LNAC01000861.1, read as the reverse complement.
AATTATCTTAGAGTGAGTGCTTTGATAATGTTTCTATTCCTCTTACCCTCTCAGAAATGGAATAAGCTACTATGACAAGCAGGCAGTGATAACATAAAATTGAGAAAGGGGCCAGAACAGGATTTACAAATTCTCCTCTAGTTTTCCACACCACTCAGTCTTCCATGGATCTTCCTCAAAATACTTTGCTACTTCTACTAAGCTACTTTGAATCATCCCATCCCAATTCTTCAATTTCCGAACTTCCGTTGGGGACACAGGTATGAAGCTCCCTGTTCACCTGCGGCAAAGTCCTTTTTTCCTCCCCAGGATTTCTCCACTCCTTGGTCTTCAAACCTGCCGTCAATTTAATGAGCTGTATCTTTTAGAACCTGATGGCCATCCTGACCCTCTTTACGTAAGCGAAGTAGTTTGCTCTGTTTTCTAAGAATAAGGATACATTTGTGCTGATCCAGCTTCATTCTTTCAGTTGATTGGGGACTGAAGTTTAGACTTTGGAACTTGAATGGAGTCCAGCTAACTGGTCAATGTGGGGATTGAATATATAACCCCAACCTCATTAACATCATGTTCCAACTAATTGATTGACCTGGTCATAATCCAGCTTGGCTCCATCCTGCTTTCTACTCCCAGTGTTACTTCTAATATATTTTTTAAGGGCTTGGTGGATGGATATATTTAGGTCTTTTATGGAAAAGTATTTTAAGAATAAATGCAGCTATTTATAGAACCTGCTTTTAAAAGATTTGCATTACGAATGCCTGTTGAGACACTGCTAACCTAGGGTTGTTAATTCTCTGGTCTCCATATAGAAACAAACATTTAAACCATAAATCTGTGTAGTAAAGCTTAGCTTGGCCTCAAACAGACTTCCCAGTCCTTTATCCTTGTTAGTTGGTACAGTTCCTTGCTATATCAGTTTAGTCAAATATGAAGAGGAGATTTGGCTATCCAGATGGATCTAATATGAAATGCAAAATTTAAAGACACACTATGCTATTTTGTTTATCTAATTTAGCCAATTTAGAAGTCCACAGGTTTTAAAGACTGCTTTGCAAGTCTCCAAAGATTGATTTTTTTAATTCCAGTTTACTTGTGCATCTTTATTTTCACCTCTTCTTTCATTCATTTGATATTTATTGAGTAATTATAGTGCAGATGGCACAAGGCTAAGAACTGGATGAAGATCTATTGGGGGAATTGAGACATCTGCAAATGACTGTAACACAGGCAGAATGTGATACATCACACCAAAAAGGCATGGAGGACTGTGGACATTCACAGATGAAGAAAGTGAGTTCCAGTCAGGGAAGACCGATGAGTCCATGGAATGGATTGCTTTACCCAAAACATAAACACAAAGAATTTGGACAGACCCCCAAAAGGAGGGAAAGGAGAGAAAACTATGTGAATAAGTCAGACAGCCGAAGACGCTGGTAGGAATGGGACTGATTGGTCTGGTGGAGGTAAAGTATATAGAGAAGTAATTGGAGATAAAATTTAAAATAAGCACTAGATTAACGAGTCTTAAAACTCAGGGTAAGTTTTTTGGGAAAGTCATGGAGAACAACTTAAAAGAATTTGTGAAATTATTTCTTTTGTTTGCTTTTTAGCAAGAAAAGAATCTATGTGGAAATAATAAAATTAAGACACAGGTAGCCTCAAAAAGGCTATTAAATCAGTTGAGGTGAAAAGTAAAGAGGTTCTGAATGATGTGACACAGTGAGAACAAAAAGAAAAGAACAAATTAAGATATGGTATAATTGAAATTGTGAAGACAGCATAGATCAGCTTTTAGAGGGATGAAGGTCAAGAGATAAACTCCATATTGTTTATAGAGTAGCGCAAAAGGAAAAACCTGGAAAATGGGGAGGAAAATTAGATTAAATGCTGTCTCATTCACATGATCCTCCAAAAGAGGTTATATGGTCTGTTCTTGGATCATTGAAATGTATTAAATTGCTTTCAAGTGAAAGATCATTGACTCTGAAGTCTGATTGCTTCAATATGAAATCTGACCATCCATTGGAGCAAAGGATGCCCACCTGGTCCCCATGGCAGTTTTAATAAAGGTCAATCACAGGCACTCTTGTGCTTTCAGTTTCATTGCAATGACCAGGTTATGGCTTGCAGGCTTTACAGAGCTGGGTATTTTAAAAAATCATATTTATCCAAGAACGTTATGCACAAGACCTGTCCTAGATGCTAGTTTCTGCCTCCCATAGCTTATGGACAAATGGGGAAAGAGACCACGTTTCCTTCACTTTGTTTCACTTCCTCACTACTGACTCAGTCCACAATGCTTTGCAATCTGATTTTCTCCCCACTGTTCAGCTGAAACACCTATTTCAAGTTAAGCCAGTGTAGTCACTACATTGAACAGCTTCTACCGATCCTCATTTCCTTCCCTGCATCTGTGATATTTGCAATTCCTGATCACCTTCCTGGCCTCAGATCTACTTCCTCCCTCCCTCACTGCTGCCCCTCTGCACTTTTATGGCAAGCAGACAGAACAAACACACACATGTGGTTTTTCCTTTTGCTCTCACATTGATTTCTGGGACAGTTTTCTCTACCAAGTTTTCCTATGATTCTCTTTTCCCATTCTTTCTCTGACCATCCTCCTCTCTTTAATTCCTATAATGCAGGTTTCTGCCAGGATTGTTTTTCTGAGTCCTTCATTTCTTTGTTGACTTCATCTTCCCTGATAGGTGAACACTTCCCCTCCGCCAGCTTTACTGAGATATAATCGACATATAACACGGTGTAAGTTTAAAGTATACAAGGAAATGATTTGAGACTCGAATATATTGCAAAATGACTCCCGCAGCAAGGTTAGTTTACACATCCCTCGCCTCACATAATTACCACTTGTGGGTTGTTGTTGTCTTGGTGAGAACGTTTCAGATCTTAGCAACTTTCCATTACACAATATGGTATTGTTAACCATAGTCACCAGGTGCAACTATTAAATATTTTATAGAAACAAAAGAGCCCTGAAGCTCTTGGTAATAGTAAGTAGTTCATGAGAGACTGAGAGTGCTGGAGGGAGATTGATAAAATAGGCAGGACCAGACCCTGTGAGAACTTCTGTGTCAGCATAAAACCGAAGACTGTATCCTGTAGGTAAAGGAGGACAATTACAACACTTTCAGCAGGGTGGTGATGGCATTCCATATTTTTGTTTGTTTGTTTGTTTGAGAAGGACCACACTCAAGCAGAGTGAGGAATATTTGAGGCAAGAATGACAAATAGTTTTCAACCAGCATTCAACCCCCATTAATCGGCACTGTGTTGAGAAGGATGCTGAGGCATCCCATGTTCAGGTTCAGCTGGGAAAAGGCCATACTTATGTACTCAGGGATGGCTGTTATTCCAGGCACAACTTCAAAAGGCATGGCTTCTGTCACCACTTCAGTTAAAAAAAAAAATTCATCTGACTTCACCACTCAATATCTAGGAAAGGTGAAGTGTATTGTGGATTTAATGGAAATATAAACAGGGGCAGATTCAGCTTCCAAGAGAAATACTTTTCTCCATTGTTAAAAATGACCGTAGTTGTCAAAAGCACAGTATGGAGAAAGGCAGATGATGTGCCATTTATTTGCCATCAGATTGATGGCAGGTGAAGCAAAACCAGGAGAACAGTGGGGGAGGCGGTTAGGAGACTGTTGATGAAACCCAAAAGAGAAATGATGAAGTTTTAAGTTAATGTCAGTGGTGCAGGAGAGAAGAGGATGGGTTCAGGTGATGTTAAGGATACAGTTGAAATCACTCACAGAACCATGGGATCACAATCATTTAACTGGCAGGTGAGAGAAGGGCTCATTAAGAAAACAGAGAGCGAAGGGTTTACCCAGATGCATGAGAAAAACTCAGAAGGAGTTTTTCTTTTGGGTGTCACAAAAGGCCAGTTCCAGCTTGGAAAGAATGAAAGATGCCACGAAGAGGTGAGACATGACGGGACTGAAAGATGCCCACTGAATTTAGCTGCTAGGATAATTGACCCTGGAATGAACAATCTCAGTGAACAAGCGGGAGGGGGAAGCCAAGGTATGTGTTTCTATTTTCTTACCTCCCATTCATCCCCTTCCAGGAACTATGCTCTAAAAGCTAAGAAAGTGAGGCCATGGCAAACTTAAGTTCATGTCCCCTTTTTGCTGTGCTTTTGAGTAGGAAAGGGGCAAACATGTTTACTAAGGGGAGCTCTATCTGGGAGGGGGACGCAAGAGAGACAGGTGAGAGGTGCCTGAATTGGAGAAGAAGTAGGACAATCTTGGAGAGAGGAGCAAGGAAATGGGAAATTGGGAGTGGGTGCCCGTCAGCTGGTGGGTTTGAGGGGATTCACGCATCACAGGCTTGTCTCGTTCAGTCAGCTAGGTTCATATCCTGAGATGAGAGATGGGGGAGAGGATTCCAAAAGTTATTCTTTTGTACTGAATGTTCTTTTGTATTTGACATTTGTACTGAGTGTTATCAGCAGTTAGAGGCAGGTTACTAGCAAGGAGTGGAAGGTCATTTGAGCATTTCTGAAGTCTGAACTGTGGTTTTCAAATAAAGTTGGTAGTTCTTACCCTTGGTGATTCTCTTAGTATGACAAATCCTGTACTTGGCTATAATTAAAACAATGCTAGCAAGAGAGACCTGTTTTACCCCTTGATTCTTGGGTTTGATGCCCCTGGGAGCAGGGAGATGGGGGGCAGGGGGTGGGGAAACACCCGGGGCATCAGGTGAAGCTAATTATTTCTCAATGAGTCCCTGAAGGAAGTCTTAAGAACTTAGTCCACAATGATGATTCTTCTAGCTTTATGTAGTTCTTAGATCTCCTCAAATTATCCTACCAGAGCCTAACTTTGTGGTGTCCTCCACCAGCTAAATAGCATCAGAGCTGTATAACCAACCAGCTTCGACTTGCTGCTGTTTCCCGTGAAGCTATATTTTCTGTAGGTGCCTTTAAACTAAAAGCTTTCATCTTTTGGTTAGTCCTGTTCTCATTGACCATACTCATCTTTCCCAATAAAAATCCATGAGTTTTCTCTTCATCTGATTAATATCAGTGAGCAACTCCACCCCAGGACAGAAAGCCGATAGTCTGTTTCCAATAAATAACTCAGCATGCTCTCTTCTGGATGTGATGAGATTGGCTGCTAGTCTCCATAAGCTGTTGAACCACAACTGTGGTTTACAGATACTAAATTACAGGGCAGTGCCAGTGGTCATGAAGTTTGTGTTTGACAGCCTTGCGATGTGCACACCAGGGAATTTATGGTTATCGATTAGTTTAAGAATGTGTCTGGTTGATTCTTTAAGGTATAGGTTCCAATGGGTTGGCACTTCAAATACACATTCAGACATGATGTATGTATGTAGGCATGTATGTATGTATGTAGAAACACATACAACAAGGAATTCGGCTTTTAGAAAAGTTATTAGCTCGTGTATAAGAATTGTTCTTAGAGGTAAGGGGATCAGACTTAGGCTGAGATGACAGGGTGGTCTCCTCACTGTCATCACTGTCAACCTCATTGGCACCACTGCCATTGGTTACTATGAGTGGAGTCTGTTGCTTTAGGTCTTGATTTGGTTTGCTGAAAGTTTGAATCAGTATTGATCCACAGGCCCTTATCAACAATTATGAAATCCCAGAAGCTCTGAAAATCAAAAGTATGGGTAAGTTCATTTGGTGGGAAAACCTGACTTCAGCAGATGTGATTTTATCTCTAGTTTCAATTTCCTCACTTAGTGTGAATGATTTCCTACAGACATATTAGTTTTGTGGCTACAGGGTTCTCTATCCCCATGGCCCGATCAGCGAACAACATGATGTAAATATATTACTATATAACTTCTAAAATATAAAACATTCTGAAGAGTAAAACACATCCATCCCCAAAGATAAGGATTGGAGAGCCTGTACTTAATGTTTACCCCGTCAAAATGTGATTACTATTTGCTTGAACATTTGGAGACATTTTGATCTTTTAACCTTTATTTTCTGTAACTTAGCGATTCTCAAACTTTACCACACAGTGGAATCACTTGGAGATCTTTTAAAAAAAACACTGCAATCTGACTTCCACCCTCGAACATTCTGACTTAAGATGAGGTATGACCTGGGTGTCAGCATTAAAAGCTGCTTAGGGGATTCTAGTGTGCAGGAAAGTTTGGAGACTACTGTTTTCACCTATCACAGAGTTATTTCTGGGGATGTGAATATCAATGGTGCTGAGCCTGGACATCTTGCAGAGTGCTCTATGACACTTGAAATCAGCTCGACTGCATAGACATCACTCTTTTATTTCTGCACCACAATACATTTTGTTGTGTGGTGGGTTTTGTTCTCGCTCTTTTGCATGGAGCTTTCTTTGGTACTAGAGTCACATCACCATTATAAATCACTGGAGCACAAAGACCTTCAATTTTTCATCCTAATTACACATTTGATATTTGTGTAATTCCAACAAAGTAGTATAACAACTAGATTTAGTTACTCATAGCCTCAAAATAACCTTTCAACAATCAATTGATAATCAATTACATACCAACTGACTTTATTCCTCTAAATTAAATAATTGTTGGGGTGCCTGTGTGGCTGAGTTAAGCATCTGCCTTTGGCTCAGTTCCTGGTGTCAAGCCCCACATTGGGCTTCCTACTCAGTGGAGAGTCTGCTTCTCTCTCTGTCCCTCACTGCTTCCCCATCTCTCTCAAATAAATAAATAAAATATTTTTAAAAATAAACTAAATAATTGTTATGAATGCAGCATGTTTTAAAAACTCTTGCCCATTCGTGTCCTGGCTATTACAAACAAAGCATATTATTTTCCAATAGATCCTCAGCCCAAATTCATCCACTTTAGGTTATGAGTACTTACAAATGAGAAAAATATAAAATAAATAAATGAAAGGAAGGCTTCCCAGGAAGCCTGGAGGTCAGTTTGATTACCAACTGGCTCCTGATTCTCTCTGATTTATTTACTTGAACAAACTTAATAACTTCAGTGTCCGTGCCTTCCCAGATGTACGAAACTTAGGTCAACTTTACAAAGATAAGGGAAGCTTTGATTAAATGAAGCATTTAGACACCCCTGGATTTCAAGAGTGGAGCCACTTTTTCAGGGTTAAAAATGGGACTATGAAAACACACAAATTCTTACCCAACAAAGAACAGAGAAAAATGTAAATGTTTTCCAACGGATGCAGAAGGAAAATGCTCCTCATTGGTGATTGAGTTATAATGTAGCAAATTCGCTTTCATTTATGGAAAATGTTTTTTATTGTTAAAGGAGGCAAATGAATTAGTAATAAGCTTTGTCAGCAGGAAGCCGGTGGCCGTGGTTTTCCCAAGGGAATGATGACTAAAAAGTATACATTTAGTATTTGTCACAACTTAAAAGAAAATATCTTGCTTTTACCACTATGTGGCTAGTTCTGTTACCTAGAGCTTCAAAACTAGAATTTGTTTTCGTAAGCAGATGCTGTTTTTCTCAGCGTTTTGCATTGCTAGCCATCCAAATGGCAATTAAGGCTCAGCCAGCATTAGAATTTGTGAGGCAATATAGTGAGAAGCACACACCTTTAGCAAGCCAGTATTCTCCAAGGGGTGTGTGTGTGTGTGTGTGTGTGTGTGTTGTGTTTGTTTGTTTTACCTGTTTAGCCACCTAGAAACTGGAGCCCTGACTGCAGTTGTCAGTTGGAGGCCACCAAGAAGAGAGAAACAATGTACACTAATTGGGGAAGATCTTTTATTTGGGGGTATCATAATAAGCACACAAGGATTGCTTGAAAATGGGTCCATACTGTGGAGTGAACTGTTAGGTTAACTATAAAGTAAACTGAAGAATACCTTCAGATTTACAACTGCAAATGGTATGCCTGTGGTCCCTGTGTTAGTATCAAATCCTGCCTCACTAAGAGAGAGAAGTGGGTGTTATGTTCTGGGACTATTTGGACCCTGCTTTGCTTTAATAGTTCTGGTCTTGACCTTTGTGCTCATTCTCCTCTGCGCCCTAAACTTGCCTTCCCTGAAAGAACTGTTTCCTTGTATTGAGGCTTCTTGACCATTTTTAGGGAATTCTGTCTCTGCAGTTGCTTGAAATTCAAACTACATCAGCTATTTCTGTAATCTACAGCTACTGCCATTTCTAACGGCTATTACACAGATCCAGGCAATGCTGAAAGCTATCTGAATTTTTTCCCTCTGTGCACAGTCTGTCCCAGGAATGACTTCTTTCTATTCAAAGCATTATAGTCTTTGGGGCTTGGCCCATGACTCACTGGCACCCCATCCCATCTGAGATGGACCACTGTAATGTGGGAACCCTTTTACATCTCTCTCTGGGGGAGATGTGTGGGTAGTAGTGGAAGAAAAGGGAACTGCCAGTCTCTGTAGGACTTTTTCAAAAAATTTCCCCTATTGTCTACGGTAACACTATAGTACCCTCAAATATAATACCACCAGCCATGCTCCTCCATGCCACCATGGGACAGACCAGTAGCACCAAGTATAAAGCAATTCAGGATTTGAGGCTTGTTGATTTAACACTTTCTCTATCATTGAGTAAAAAAGAGTAGCACAGACATTAAATTCTAAGGTTGGAAAATCTCAATATCCAGATGTGACTATGCAGCCCAATGTTGAAAATTCCAGCCATGGGCTTTTCTACTGTTTCAGATAATTTCCACTCTAACTCATTCAGGAAACATGGATGATGTTTCATTTGGGGCCTGGCATCATTCAGTTACTGGGAAATAAAGGTGACTGAAATACTCTCCTTGCCACCAGGGAGTCTCTCGCAGGGGGCCCACCTTCTATTTTGATCACAGCTCAGTTTCCAGCTGTGTGCTTTCTTGTGTCTTCAGACAAAACTCTATTTCAGGGAGTCATATTAAAGATGTCGGTCACTTGGCTCTGGTACAGCAATCTGGAGCCTAAAATTCTCATACATTAACAGTAGTTACCAGGTCCGAATTCCTGGGCCTCAGGTTGCAGGAAAAAGACATTTACCCATGCATCCATCAAAGGGAAATTTGGTTTCCCTATTACTTTTCAAGCTATTTTTTTTAAACCCAGAAAGAAGTCTAACTGGGAAAGCAATCTGGCCCTACTCTTTCTCTTGAAAGCAAGGAAATAAAATATGAGTAATATTACATAAACCCCAGGGTAGCATTCTGTGCATATCAGGTACATAACAGATGTTGAATTAAATTAATTTCATTAAGAATGAAGACCCAAGTGGTGCTGTGTGCACTGCAAAGGATTCCCGCCTAGGAAGGAGAGCTGGTTAATTGATAATAAGTACTTCTTTCTAGATGTTCTTGAACATATTGAGTTGTTTACTCACACACCCTTCAACATTTAAACTTCTCCAGCCAGATTATATAGTTTTAAGGCCAGATCCATGAATAGCGTGTACTGTTACTGGGTGTCTATACCCATATTTCCCTCTGTATATTACTGGAGTAAGGATGTGGGTGTATTCAAGATAGATCTTGGCAGTAGAGCTAAAAATCAGTAATAAAAGATGGGAATGCTGGTATACAGGTCCTTATTATAATCCAGGATCACATGCTAGGCCTGCTTCAGAGCTGAGGGAAATGTCATGAGTGAAATAGAACTTTGCCATGACGTCTATTGATTATAATTCTCCACAGCTACTTATTATTGTCTTCATATCTAAACGTTGTACAAGACAAAAGGCAGGACAAAAATTGACACTAGAGGTTATTATTTCACCATGAACTTTTGGGGATTTTTTGCTTAAAATAACAATGACACTCCTAATCAACACATTTCCTTGGGATTTAATGACTCGATGGGGCTGAAACCAGCTAGTGACCAATTGCTAAAACAAAGGCTATGCCAAAGATCATGATGGATTTTACTATTATCTAATAAAATTAGGAGATGTCAACATTCATGGTCAGAACTGAATGTCTCACAGGAAGCTGATCCAATACATAACTGATAAGTTACTGAAAACTGTACTATGTATACTCTATGAGGTTATCCTGATTTTGGTGGCATCCAAACACCTACTCAATTAATTCATATTAATAGGACAGTACAGCTCTTAACCAGGAATGCCTTTCCTGGCTCACTTCCTTGTACCCCACTCCACCCCACTCCACCACAAGTTAAATAAATTTCTCAGCGAGGTTTAAGCCACTTCTATCAATCAGGTCAGAAGCACAGAATCTCTTTTTCTCTATCTGTATTTGTTTCCTTGGATTGTTGGAACAACATACCACAAACGGGATGGCTTAAACAACAGAAATGTATTCCCTCCCAGCCCTAGAAGCTAGAAGTTTGGTTTAAGGTGTCAGTGGGATTGGTTCTTTACGGAGGTTGCAAGGGAGAATCTGTTTCTTGTCTCCCTCCTAGCTTCAGGGACTTTACTGGCAGTCTTTGGAATTCCTTGGTTTGTCAATGCAAGGCCATAGTCTCTGCCCTCATGTGGCATTCTCCCTGTGTCTATGTCCATGTCTCCATTTCCTCTATTTATAAGGACACCTGTTATAGTGGGTTAGGCCCACACTAATGACTTTATTTTAACTTCTTTGCCTCTGTAAAAACCCCTAATGTCTAAATAAGGTGACATTCTGAGATATCGGGCTTATGACTTCAGCATATGTTTTTTTGTGGGAAGTAAAATTCAGCCTATGATACCATGCATCCACCATGCTTCATCTCAGTCCTCATTCTGATCTGATCTACTTGATGTTTGGTCATGGGCAGGACATGAATGTGAACTGATTTGATCCCAAGGGTTTCTGTGGGAACAGGAATTAGCTAATCAGTAGGTGAACAATGTTTTCTTCTTCCCTTCGATCAGGTAAGAACACCCATAAAAGGTGTTAGAAAAAAAAGCAGTACTTGATACTTGATTGCTTCCATAGATCAAGCTTATACTCATGGGCAGGTACAACCCTTACAACACACACACACACACACACACACATGCACACATGCATGCACACACACACACACACACACACATCTAAGGGATTGGTGTTAAAATAAATACCCAGGGCAAATCCTGAAAAGAAATAGTGACAAGACACACCAGCTGTGTACAAAAGAAAAGCTTCTTGTCAGGAAGGCCTAGTTGTTATAGAAGTTTTATAGCTGAAAGCCTGTGTCTTTTTGTACACAAGCTAGCAGAATCACCTCCTGTTTTGCTGACTACCTACCTCTAATGATCTGTTCCTGGAAGCATCTTGGCACACCCTTCAGTTTGTTGGACCCACAAGGTACCTACACGTGGTTATGGCAGTGTTATGGTTGATGATTTGGGGCCAGGCTCACATAGGCCTACCACTCCAAGTGCATCCAGTAGAAAGCTGGGAAGAACACCAGAGCAAATGCTGAGTTCTTATTGCTGATTTGGCTTTCTTCTTCAAATGCAAAAGTTCCAACAGAAGGATCTTTAAGAATACCAAAGTCTGCTAATAAGCCACCTATGTACCAATGGTAATGAGTATGATATGCATGGAAATTAAGTTTTTCCCTGAGGTGGAAATTGCATTTTAAAAGAAGAGCTGGTAATCTTTTATAAGTAATGATCCATGAGCTATGTTTTCAGAGGTCTGTTCTTTGAAATAACGGTTGTGCCCGCATCACACACACACAGGGAAGCAAGTTTTTGAAGTCGTATCTCTGCCTGCTTTGTTGTGCTCTGTTACCAGCCCTCCAGTCCTTTGCAGTAGGTGGCCTTCCTCTGTGCTGTGCTTGCTTGTTAAACCTAGCCTTGTCCTCATCTTTTACAGGAATGCTGCTGGAGAAAATGGCTGAACCTGAGGAGACACCTGGTGGAGAATGGAAGCATTCATCTCTCTGGGTAAGGCATACTTATTTCTTCTTTTCCAGTAGTATTTCAGATGCTAAGAGATCAAGGTAATGCTGCAGAATCCTTGTATTTGCTTTTTAGCAGTCTGGAGATATGGAGCAATTATGCAAGCAGTAAAAAAGAGCACTACACTAATTTATCCTCCTTCTAGTTAATATACTATGAGTTTAATTATTATTTATTTATTCACTCATCTATGTATTATAGGTACACCAGGGAAGCAGAGGTCTTGGGTCCTGTGGGGAGCTTATAGTGAGCTATGGAGGCAAGGCATATAGTCATCAAGAGCAGGGATTAGAGGTGTGATTGTGCGGGGTTGAGACCACAAATAAATGCTAAGTACCAGGTAAGCAGAGAATAAGTGAAGAGGGGAGAGGTCATGAATGGATGGACTGGAAGTGAAGGGTTAAATAAGCAGATCTGGCTGAGCAGAGAAGGGGTAGTGACCACTAGGACTGAGTACATGGAGAAAGAGAAAGAACACGTAAGAAGAGCTGGTGGAAGGATAGCAGCGTATCTATAGCAGAGAATTATGTTAGGGGATAATGACACCCATGTTGGACTAGCTTGTAAGGTACAGGTTGCTGGAAAGTTTCTTAGCCTCAAAACTGAGAAGCTGTCTAGACTCAGATGAAATGTTCAGGAGACATCTGGAATAATGGAATGTCAGTGGTTTTGGAGTCAAAAGTAATGACTGATCTCTGACCTTCTCCTAACTAGCTGTGTAGTTTTGGCAACCTGCGTGCTATTACTGCTAAACCCAGCCCAAACTCAGTGGCTTAAAAGACCAATCATTTATTATTCCCTGTGAGTCTGTTGGCCAGCTGAGCTACCTTGGGCATACCTAGGGTGACTCTACTCCACATTCTTCTCTCATCCTTCTCCTGGGACCCATATGCTCTCCTGGGTATGTTCTTCTTATATTGTTGGTGGAAGGTCAGTGTGTAAATGTAAACATACAGGACCTCTTGGGCTGACACTCAGAATTGGCACACCACTGCTTCCTTCTTGTTCTGTAGGCAGTGCAAGGGATAAAGTCAGAGTCAAGGGGTGGCAAATATTCTCCACTCTTTTTGTGGGAGGAACTTAAAGTCACCTGGCAAAGTAAATTGATGCAGGGAGGGGTGAGGAATTCAGCCAATGATGTAATTTGCCACAGGTAATTCCTATAAATTCCCAGCTATATTGTTTTCACCTCTAAAATTGAGTAATAATGCCTGGGTCCCTTCACCTCAAGAATTATGAAGATAAATATAATAATTAATATACATACATATAAGTTTTTACTCAGCAGTAAAGCATAATGCAAAGTAAGGGATAATTATTTTGTACCTGCTTACATTCTCTCCCTTAGGCAAAAATGTACAATTATTTTAACTCCAATGCCATCCCCTAACCTCTAGCGTTAATACTCTGTATAGAATGTCCTTCCAGTATGTGCTTCCTGAAGAAAGGTAGGATGAAAATTTCTACAATGGCCTTGAATATATCCAGAGGAATAACTGGAAAAAGAACCCAACTCTTGCATATTGCTCCTGCTTTCTTCATGGATGTTCAGACAGTGCAGGAGATATGCTATCCATCAGAAATATCTTGAGGACTACTTCTTTCCCAGAAGTGACAATACTCTTACTCTGCTCATTCCACACACCCTTGCACTTCTCCTCAGTGCCCAAAGCATGAGTGGGTAAGACAGTGAGTGGCCTGGGTTCCAGGAGGGACAAATGGAAATATGCAAACTAGCACTGTTATAGAATCTTCATTGTTTCAGCATTATGCTCTAGTTAAAAGTGAGTTAACCTTTTGGACATGTTCAGAGTTAGTCCCATACACGTTCAGACTTATTAATTCATTTACAAATTATTGACTCCTGAGGGTAAATAGCATAGAACTCAGCATTATTTAGGATAAAAGGTAATATGTTACTTTCACATGGGAGCAGCTTGAACTCCAGGGCATGAAAGATACTTCTTTAAAAAGCAAGTTAGGCGATTTCAGTGGTTTTTAGTCATCTGGATTAATTGAAGAGAAGAGAATGAGTTTTCTGATTTTCTGCAGCAAAGCATAAGTTCATAAGTGACTTTTTTTAAGCTTTTATTTATTTATTTATTTGAGAGAGAGAGAGAGAAATAGCACAAGGGGGAGAAGGGGCAGAAACTGAGGAAGAAGCAGGCTCCCCTCTGAGCAGGGCCCAACTCAGGGCTCAACCCCAGGACTCCTGGATGATGACTGAGCTGAATACAGACACTTTGCCAACGGAGCCACTCAGGTGCCCCCATAAGTGATTTGGTTTAGTCAGGACTGACTTTAAAAGGAAGCTGGACTCTCACAGATGACTATCAGCTCCTCCAATGGGGAAAGTGAGAGAGGGGACAGTTTTGCATATCTGTTCTGTGAGCTCTGGTTTGTCACTTCACTATTAATTCTCCAGAGGTTATTCTGGTCAAGATCTAAACTGGGGGAGTCATGGACATATAACCTCAGATTTGAAAAAAATGGAAGAAATGATCAAGACGATTCAGAACTGAAGTCTGTCCAAAGCCTAAGCTCTGCAGAGGAGATCATGCACTGAGAAAAAAAAGACGAAACAGCCATTAGAAACTGACACATTTGCCACTTGTCATGATACTTTTCCACTCCCAGGAACTAAATCTAAGGACGTGTCCAGGTTAAGCTTCAAAATGGTGTGTTTCTGATAGAAAGTTTAAGCTAAGTTCAGACAGATGTACCATTCAGGCTGGTCTGGATTAATTTGGATTGGATTGAATTAAATCGAGTCCAAATTTCACTGGATTAAATGAAAGCTTTTAAAACAGATCTATTACAAAATCCATGGGATCCTTCAGATGTGTGTGGTTTTCCCCTCTCCCTTATATGTCTTTATATGTCTCCCTTTATATGTCTTTAAAAGGCAATGCCTTGAAATTCCTTTTTCCAAGATAGAAAAAAAAAAATCAACCATCAACAAGAGTCCAGAACTCAAGAACAACCCAGAAATAACAAATTTGTCTGTGTGTGTGAGGCAGAGGAAGAGAATGTACGTGGTGAGAAAAGCAACTGTCATTTCAGCCTTCCACAGAGCAATTAGAAGGAAAGGGGCAGAAAACATGATTGGGAAAAGGTGAGGAAAACACCAATTTCACAAAGAGTTATGAAGATCCGAGAATTTGGTTGTTTTTTTTTTTTATGAAGATCTGAGAATTTGTACTCAGTCGACTTGCATCCACATTCTTTGTAGCCACCATCCTCCTCACCTCACTGACACTGAACAGATCTACCTGTTTCTACTGTAGCGTGGGGACAGAGGTTTGGCCAGGAAAGAGAGAGACAGCAGCAACTGCAGGAGCCTGAGTCCGAGCTCTTTGAGAATGAATGGCTAAAGCAAACAACAAAACAAATTCACATTTCCTGCAGGCAGTGGATAAAGCCTAGACTTGGAAGTCAAACAGCTGTGGCTTATTTTATTTTATTTTATTTTTTTAAGATTTTATTTATTTATTCGATACAGAGAAGGAGAGAGATCACAAGTAGGCAGAGAGGCAGGCAGAGAGAGAGGAAGAAGCAGGCTCCCTGCTGAGCAGAGAGCCTGATGCAGAACTAGACTCCAGGACCCTGAGATCATGACCTGAGCAGAAGGCAGAGGCTTAACCCACTGAGTCACCCAGGCGCCCCTGTGGTTTATTTTTTAATGCACTTTATTGTGGTATGCTTGATACACAAGCCGTATCTGTTCGATGTATGCAGCTTGATGTGTTGGAGGTAAGTATATCCTTGAAACCGTTGCCACAGTCTATGCCATAATACATTCTTCACCTTCAAAATTCTTCTGCCCTCTTTATTTATTCTTCTTTTTATTATTATTTGGGTATGTGTGAGAAGAACACTTACCATGAGATCTGCCCTCTTAGCAAGTGTACAAGGTAGTAGTGTCGTCCATAGGCGCTACAGTACAGGAGCTCTTCAGGATCAATTCCTCTTGCATAACAGAAACTTTGTAGCTGTGGTTTATAATTTCGGCTTACTAGCATGGCCTCAGACTAGTGTCTGAACTCTTGTGTATCTGTTTTCTCATATGTGGATAATAAATTAATTATTAGCACAAATACATTGTCATGAGTATTACAGCAGGTAATGTGTATAAATAGCCAAGGAGGGTGACTTGAACAAAGTAGGCACCTATTACACGACCTCCAGGTATGATATTAGGAAAATAGGAGGCAATCTTTGATAGATTAATTATTCATATGAGGATTTAGAGCCTAGTAAAGGCAAGAATACTGCATGGATTTGTGTGCCAGCTCTGAGTGATTGGCAGGATATGCCTGGAGAATTGGGATGAGAATGTTTTTGAGAAAAGCATACTAGGAAATTGCGTGGTGGTGGGCTTTTGCTGTCTGCTGTGTGTGAAGAAAGAGAGAAGGAGAGCAAAGTATGCGATGTGCTTACCATTCCTGTGTGGATACCAATAGACAAATACAAATAAATAAAAATAACACATGTCTTATCTCCAAGAATCACATGGCCTAGTGGGAGATAAATACCAATAAAGTAAGTGTTACAAAAGCTACTCCACCCTCTAGAACCCTAATAGTCTGGGCAGATCTCTTAGTGTGCTTATTCGGAAGCAGGTATCACTGAAAGTTTCCCAAAGGGATGGTTCTTGAGCTCTGACGAATAGCAGTTAGCCCTGCAGAGGGTAGAGGAGGAGAAGCTTGTGTCCCTGCAAGAGGGAACAACACAGACGGAGTCAGGAAAAACCATAGCATGAAGGCGAAGAGCATGGAGGCTTATAAATCTGAAAACAGTATTTGCATGAGGGAAGTGGCTGAAGGTAAGATTGTTGAGGTAGGCAGGCTGCATACCATGTTAAGCTCTGTCAAGACATGTTATTGACTTGACTTGAAGGTGGTGGTGTGCAATCCAATTCATAGCTCCAAGAAATTCCCATTCATATGCATTAAAAACAATTTCCGTGATATGTTGAAACTTAAACACTGATGAGAAGCCATAAATTTTTATATGCAGTTTTATTCTCTTGCCATGATCTGTGCTGTCTCAGTGATGGGGTAGGTCCTAAGATGAAACAAAATTGTGTGTCCTTAGAGTTCATTGTTCTGACAGGTTGTTATTGCCATTAGCATAGACACAAACAACAATGGCAAGTAAAGATTTCTAGGGGGACAGCTTGTGTTCATTTGGTTGCTTGGCCTGCTCTATACTTTTTTCCTTACAGATTATTCTCTAATACCCCTAGGAAGCTGGTACCAATCTCCCCTCAAAGAAGTAACCACCCCCTCTCTGTGTACCTAAAGCATACTGCTTATATCTCTGTCATGGTCTTTATTCTATTTAGCCAGAAACTCGTTTGTTTTTTCATACCGTAAGCTGCTAGAAGGCTGTCAGATCTGCTGTAGAAAGTTCTGGAAGAGAAGGACCAGAGGTTTTTTGTTTTGTTTTGTTTTAAGATTTTATTCTTTTATTTGACAGAGGGCACAAGCAGGGAGAGCAGGAAAGGGAGAAGCAGGCTTCCCACTGAGCAAGGAGCCTGATGTGGAACTCGATCCCAGGACCCTGGGATCATGACTTGAGCTGAAGACAGACACTTAACCGACTGAGCCACCCAGGTGCCCAAGGACCAAAGCATTTTTGTCACTGTTCTGTGCATAGGACTCAGCCCTGTGCTTAGCATGTTGTAGGTGCTTAGTAAATGTGTGTCCAAGTGAACAAATGATGATTGCTATTTGATATTTGAAGTTTAGTTTATCATTGTAATGGAATTGGTCACCTACCAAACTTCGACTATCGTTCATAAAGCTGTGTATCTAAATACTTGCCATGTTAACAAAGTATCTGTATTTCAAAAATAGATTAAGGGACAAAGGCCATGATGAACTTAAATTTATCAGGCTTATATAAATTAAATACAAAACAACTTATGATTATGACTTTAGTCACCATTGTAGCACCAACACATTGAGATTGTTAGTTCTTGGAGTAGAAAAATCTCCTGATTATATAACAAACAAGTGTCTTCTGAATTGACATCAAAGAATAACAGTGCCATGATTTAATCATATGGGGAGCTGGTTAAATATAGGGGAATGATCTAGGTCTATGGGAACAAAAGGAATATCGAGGAAAAGATCACCAATGGGAATTAGTAGTAATTCTCTGGCAAGTCCAGGAAGAGTTGCAGGAAGAGCAGACTATGACGACTACTGGCAGAAGGTGACGCGGCCAAGGAGAAACAATTAGTTTCCCCCTGTAGAGAGGTATAGGAGTGAAATGCAGGAGACAAAACTAACTCAGGGGACAGGAAAGATGGAGGCATAGATGGCACTTCCTTGTGGTTTTGGGAAGGGCTGAAGTTATCAGGGTTCACTCATATGTGGGGGATGATGACCCCAGAACAGGTATGAAAACTTTATTCATGTGGGAGAGGTGCCATCCAAAGATTTAATTTTAGACAACGGCACATTTTGGCATTATGTAAAATACAAATGTAATTTTAGTTACATGTCATTTTGTTATGTTACAAATTCTACAAATTTGTCATGTTACAAAATCAAGATAACAACTACATTATCTGTCCTGGGTTTTAGATATTTCCAGGGATGCTGCTGGATGGAGTAGTTAGGGGAAGGAGACAACAAGCAATTGATAACATATGTGGGCACAATCCTGGGCTAGTTCCATAGGATGCCATGAAGAAGTAGAAGAAGCCATCCAAATTTTGAAGAAGTCTGCCTTTATTTTGGTGCTCCTTGATGCCCTCATTTGCTTTAACTCTTCTACCAGAGATTTTTCTCTTTGTTTTATAGCTCAGTCAGATTGTCTCCACGATTGCCATGCTCATGCATTTAGATCACCAATTCCACATCACTATGGACATATTTTTTATTCACTATTGAGGTATTTCCTAAGCAGGGTAGTAAGAAACACCCAGGGGTTTCTGGGTTGAAATTGGCTGAATTTCAAATTGGCTGAAACTCTAAGTAAAGCCAGTAAAATGTATCCTGGATACTCTTCAGTCCATGTCACTCTCCCTTGACTTTTAGGGGCCACTTCTCTCTCCCACCCAATCTTATTCTCAGAGTAGGATCTGGAACTAGTTTGATAGGAGTCTGGGGCCATTTTGATGAATATCATTAATCTTTAGATATGAAAATGATGGTAAATAGATATTAGCCCTACCTCCATGTACTAGATAAAAGGAAACTATGTCCCACAGAGAAATCGCAAGTGACACAGCAAGGTAACGGCAGACCAGGGAGCCTGGTGCTCATGTTAAAGAGAACAGCTGCATCATCATTAAAAATATCTTTGGTTTCAGTCACCTGGGTGGCTCAGTAGGTTAAGTGACTGCCTTCAGCTCAGGTCACGATCCTGGAGTCCCTGGATCAAGTCCTGCATCAGGCTCCCTGCTCAGTGGGAGTCTGCTTCTCCCTCTGATCCTACCCCCTCTCGTTCTCTCCCAGTCTCAAATACTTTTTTTTTAAGGTTTTGTCTTTGGTTTCAATAAAAGGAAGTTCAATCCAGATTTGCTTAAGGAAAAAGAGAAAAAAAAACTGTGTGCTGGAGCCAGCAGAGGCTCATATAGCTGGCTCTTCCTGGGAGTGGTCTGGATACCACATGGTTTTCCTCTTTCTAGCTTTGAACTTTTCTCCCCAGGAGTCAGTTCTGTCTTCACATTGGCTCTATCCTTGTGCTCCCAAAATGGCTGCCGCACCTCTAGATTTGCTTGCCTCCTCGTTGACGGTCAAGAGGAAAAGAGCATTTCATCTCAGTATTTGCAGTGAAATCTTCTAGTTCATACTAACTAGACCAGCTTAGGTCACTTGCCCACCCCGAACCAATTACTGTGGCCAAGTTGGTGGAGGCCATGAATGACTGCACCTAGGTTATGTGTTTTACCCTTACCCGTGAAACTGGTAGGGGAGCTGGAGTCCTTGTGACCTTGTGGACCACCACCACCACCACCAACAAAAAGAAGAGTTTTGAGGAAGTGGGAAGTAGGAATGAATGTCAGGGAAGCAACAAGAAATTGCTTCATGGCACAACTCATTCATAAACTACTTGAGTTACAGAAATGCAAATTTTGGTGACCATGATAACACTTTTTCTATTTTTTTCCCCTGCTTGCATTCAGTCCTGGATAAAATGGTATATTATTCCACATTTGGGATTCAGCATCAGGTAGAGAGGGCAGCATAGACATTCTCTCTCATCCCTAATTCTGATCTCCACGTGTTCATAAATTCTCAATTGGACTGGATTTTGAGTCTAAAAATACTGTCCCTGTCTTTAATTCCATGTTCACAGTGTCTGGAACCAAAGAGATCTTCAGGCAGCAAATGTTTGCAAAACTGAGATGATTGCCTTGCTATACTGGACATCCAGACTTTGATGTTTGTCTTTAATTTCCGTTTCCTAGGCCACCCTCCTTTGGATGACTAAACGCCTGCCCAGTCACTCACAGGGACCTCTCCCATTTATTAAATCTCACCTAAGAGCCCAGTTTCTCCTAAATTCTGATTCCCACACACTAGCCCCAACCCCAGTGCTTTCTATATCAGGATTCCTCGGTGAACATCAACCACAGCCCCTACCCTGTGATGTTTTGTGCACTGAGGCATAGAACTGAGTTCTGTGCCTTGGATTGGCCCCCAGATCAGTTGCTAGAGTGGTTTCCCATTCTCCTTCCAAATCCCCCCCCTCTCCATTCTATCCTGTAGGCAAAGGCCAGAGTGACATCTAAAGCAGCAATGTCCTTGCTGTGTGAATCATCTCTTAGTCCCTGACCTTTCTGGGACTTTTCACAGCTACTTGGATCCTGACTCAGTGTGCCTTTAGGATATTGTTCACACTGCTGCTACATACCTGGATCTCCATACTTGGAACTCACAGGGTTTGAAATTACACACAAAGGGATCTGCAAAGTCCTAACGCTTTTGTCTGTTCCAAAAACCTCTGGATTTCCCCTTATCCAGATGTTTATCTTTTTCCACCTAATCCCAGATTTTCCCACAACTCTGCCCTACATTACCACCATTTGTATTTCCAAATTACCTTTTGGGAGTCATTTCTGGGAGGCATGTAGCTCGTGCATTTTTGTCATGGTCACTACCTAATTTTGTAGATAAGCATAATGAAACCCAGGGAAGATGGGTAACTCTTGTAAGGTCACATGGTTACTATGTGGCAGAGTTTGGATACATCTCTTAAAGCTCATTGTTAATTAAAAAAAAAAAAGAATTGTTAAATTATGAAAAACACTTAAAGACAACACATACTGATCACTTTAATTGAAGCAATACTCAAAATAACTTCCAGATTCACAACTTAGTGCAGTGGAGGAAAAGGGGGTAGAAGTTAGTCACAATGATATAAAACAAGAGAGGGCTGATGATCTATTATCCTGAGCATTTGCCTTTGAGGGAAACTATCATGAAGTCAGAAAATTACATAAACATTATGAGAGCATGACTCACAGTTTTTTTCCTTAAACTTAATAACAAAACAATCAATTATGCATCTCTGGATTATCATTTGTTTTCTTGCTTCAAGGACAAAGTGAATAATAGTACATCTTTAGGGAAATGTTCTCTATTAGGAGTGATTGACAAAAATTTCCTTGTGAGTTAACTGGTCCCATTGTAAACATGTTCTTACATAAAGGAATGCATGTCAATGAAGACAGCACTTTAATGAAGCAAGAGTCATATTTGCCTGACCATTCTAAAGAGATGACAAATGTTGCTTATTTTGTTATTTTATTTTAATTTTAGAGAGAGAGGAACAGGAAGGGAAGAGATAAAGGGAGAGAGAATCTTAAGTAGGCTCCACACCCAATATGGAGCCCAACATGGATCTCAAAGTAGGTCTCAGTCTCGAGAGATCATGACCTGAGCCAAAATCAAGAGTCGGGCACTTAACCAACTGTGCCACCCAGGTGCCCCAATAAATGTTGTTTAAAAAATGTGTTTTCTGATTCTAAATTTAGTATTTAGGAATTCAAATATCCCTATTTTTTTTTGATTCTAAGAAAGAGAGTTTTATGCAGACTTATAAAATATCTTATTGGAGAGATCAGAAAGTGGCCTCTTCAAACTGAATTAGTTTTATTCAAGTTCAATACTGGAAAAATGATTTAGGTGAAGAAATGGCCCTGGTTAATGATGACATTCCATTCTACTCTGATTCCATCAAATTTTTCAAATAAGAACTGATCTTTGGGAGCTTATCAGAACCACTTGAAATGTTTTTCTTTTTGCACTTGGGTTTTAAATCTTTCTTAATGAATTGCACAATGCCGTTGATTAGCTGATATTTAGTGATTCTTAAAGTTTTGACTTGAAAGATGGTAATTGCTAGCATAATACTGCCATGAGTTTAACAGAAGAAAAATAAAGTCAAAACACTTTACTTTGACTTTTTCTAGAACACTATTTTTTCTTCTTTGGCAAAGCTTTTCAAGTCCTTTGCTTCAAGCTGATCTCAGTAATTAAAAGAATGATTTTTTTAAAAAACTTTCAAAAAGGATTCTGCATATTAAAATTCATTAAAATGCAATATTCACAAAACAGGATATTTTATCATAAGTATATATGGAGAAGAAAATGGGAAGGAAATTAGGTGCTTCCTCCATATGCATTGCCCATGTGTGTTCACTACAGCTTAGTTGTATAGCAGAGAACTTGACACATTAATAAGTAGTTCCATGGCCATTAGCTCAATTTCTTTTTAGAAACTTGAGAAAAGGAAGGAAGAATGAAAGTAAAGAAGAAGAAAAACCCTACTTCCTAAGTTGTCCATTAGAAGAGTGGCCATTTGGGGCTCTTGTGTGGCTTAATAGGTTAAGCGTTAAGACTCTTGATTTTGGCTCGCATCATGATCTCAGGGTTGGGAGATCAGGCTCCATGCTGAGTGTGGAGCCTGCTTGGGATTCTCTCTCCCTCTCTTTCTGGTCCCCCCCCCCCAACTCATGCCCATGGACACACAGACATGTTCTCTCTCTCAACCACCCCCCAAACAAAAAACCACACACACACACACACAAAACCCCCAAAACAAACAAACAAAAAATGCAGTGGCCATTTAATTTCCACATAAGTGGTATGTTCACAGCTAACAACTAGTTCACTGGCGAACAAAGAAAGCTATTCTATTGGCATGATATGGTACAAACCCATTTACCTCAAAAATAAGTACTATATGTAAGCCTATACCAGGTCATTGCAATCAAATGAACAGGGAAGCTATTCACATAGGTCATTGTGCATTATGGAAGTATAGCAACTGGCTAATTGATGGAGTGTCCCCCAGACTGGGGTGTTGTCATGGAGACACAACCAAAGTGAACCTTGCAGTAAGCTTGGCAGGAAACATCCTTGCTAAGCCAGGCTGTGAAAGCCCGGGTGCCACCTGTCTGTAGACAGCCCTGGGGAATGGTCAGATAGATAAGACATTCTCACTGTGACCTATTTCAGAAAAACTCTGAAAAAAGTAATTCTAAGAAGAAGGAGGAATTAGGAAGTGTTGTTACAGGCATTCCAAGATCTGATTTTTAAAAATGCTACAGAATGCATGCATGGTACCCAGTAGCATGAACCAAAACCACTTTCATAATCAATTTATCATTTTTCCTATTAGTAATAATTCTTACTGAAATTATTGGTGAAATTAAAGGTTCAGTCTAAAAATTCCATTTTGATTCAAAACCAAACCATTTAACCATGTCCTAGTTTTTAAAATATCTTAGCACTTTGCCTTAATAAATGAGATTTTTACACTGTTATTTAATATTTTTGGCTCTTTATATCTTGCCCTGCTAAGCTGACTAATATCATCTAAAGAATTAAGACTCCATGAGATCCTTCTTTTACCCCCAGTCTATTTCTCTAACCCTATAGGCTCAGTAAATATTTGCTGATTTAACTGGGTGTGATTGTATGGGGCCTTTTGAGCACCTCTATCTATCTGTTCAGTAGCTCTTACTCTCCATGGCACACCCTTCTGATTTTCTTATTGCCTAGGTGTCTTTAGACTGAGGACTTCCAATATCCTTATCAGTCACCCTTTTACAACTGGAATCTGTTATAGTGGCTGAGTTCCCGCTGCCTGGTACAGAATTTGCTGGCAATGATTTTTACTCTAAGAGTCACTTGCCCTGGATTTCTTTTCTTTTCTTTTTCAACTTAAGGATCCATCATTCATCTGAAAGACATTTCTTTCTTTGGGCTGGCTACCTGGACTTATTTTGTTGACAGAACATAAATGGCTTATCCACTGGCTACTGAAAAAGGGGTGAGATGAACTGTCTTTAGAAGGCCATTCCTGGGCATTCCCACAGTGCCTACATTCCTGTCCTCCCACTGCTGCCTTAATTAAGTGAGGAGATAGCAGAAGTGTAGTAGATATGGCAATCGGAGCTACATTCAGGTGATGGAATGGATCTTGAATTGATTCTGCCCACTCACAAACCCTTGCTGGGTCTGTCTAAATGTTCTTAGTCCACATGAGACACTGCTCTTGGCAATAGAGTGATATTTAAGAGCAGATTTTAAAATGTTCCATTTCTTCTTAATTATTAATTAGTTGCCTCAAGACCTATGACAGAAACCCATCTTATAAGAATGTCATTAATAAGAAATTTCCAGATAAAATTTTCTCTCTTTAGAATTTGTGGGTGTATGTGTGGGGAGCTTCCAAAGACATGGACAAATTATTGAGCTAGATTGTTATGGTGTTGGATGAAAGCATCAAATTAAACACTGTAAGAAACATTTACTGTATTTTCTCTTTATTTTTGGTAAATCTGCCTAAGTTCATTGAGAGTGCTGAGGGACTGAATCAGGGGATGTGCGTATGTTGACTGGACTGAGGAGGTAAAGAAATTCCTGTACCACAGTTAGCAGAATCATGCTCTCAGCTGGGGAAGATGGAGTCTGCACTGCCTGAAAATCCAGATTCTGGGGAGGGGCTGCAATGGTGGAGACACATCAAAAGGTGAAGGAAGTTGATCAAGGACAACCCCTGTAAATATCACAATTTAGGTCGAAGCCTTCCACGGGTAGTCATTAGAACTTTATTGCTGCCTGTGCCACTAATTAGATCTCCTCAAAGTTATTATTTTTCCCTTGAAACATGCTGGGCCCTTTAGAATGGACACTGAGGTGAGTTTAGACAGAGAAGTCAATTTCAAAATACAGAAAGTCCAGAAGAAGATTAGAAAACAAAAATATTTCACCTTGATTCTACATATTCTGAGCACCTAGTAGATATTCACCAAAAGATAACTAAGATATTATTCTGGAAACACAGATATGACAGCAAGTGTCCACTATTTCAGAAAACCTTGAGTAAAAGTATAAATGGAGAAAGAACTTGTGGGTAACTTTAGTTTTATTTTTTGTGATCCTTTTTGTCTTTTTATGTAGTATGCACTAAACATAGATTTATATATTTTTATAATCAGAATAAGGCAATGGAATTTGACTAGGAAGGAAAGGAAAAAGACAGGGCAGTTGGTAGGATGAGAAGGGACCAATGTGGTTTCTTTCTAAATAGAAAAGCTTCACTCAGCCTAATCTCCTTCAGTCCCATCCATGTTGATACAAAAGTTGGGTGTTCTTCCTCTCTAATGGCGGTGTAATATTCCACTGGATGTGGTGCATAAACAATGAATCTTGGAACACTGAAAAAATAAAATAAAATAAATAAATAGAAAAGTTTGATAACTTCTCAGGTTGAAAGAAAAATTCAGCGGAAAAAAGATACTATTATGTGTGAAAGATGAGGGGTTAACTGATTTTATCATATTCTAGATAAGGAGAGGGTATGTCATTAAAAGTATGGTGGAAGAGGTAGTCCTAAATTGAAAGAGACCTAATTTACACTTTGAATCTTGAAGAAAGAGGAAAAATGTGGGGAAATGTGATATTAGTTTGTAAAAGGAGTTTGTGTGTGTTTGAGATGGTTAAAGCCAGGTGGATCAAGTTTTCTTGACGAAAATACAGGACACATTTGTTAAGAGGTGTGAAGGAAAGAAGAGTCGATAGACGCAATGGGAAGAGTGATAATGGCTTTGAATGGTCCCAAAGAAGAAAGGTTGAGGGAAATGGCAGGAATGAATTAAAGGATTCTTAAATGATGCTAAGGACACTAAAACTGGCATTGGCTTTGCCAGTGAAGAGATTTCAAATTGTAGGTATTAAGAATGATCCCTAAGTATTTGTAAGACTTTGGGTCATGACATGTCTTTCTTAATATGTAATATTAATTAGTTACCCAAATTTGGATCCTATTTACTTACAGACATGATTTACTTAGCTGACATAATTACTTACTAATTTTAGTAATTCTTACTAAGGATTGACCTAGCTAAGACCAGAACTTAGCTACATTTCCTTCCCAGTCTTATAAACCATCAAGCATCAGCAATTACATAAGAATAGTGCATCCTATTCCTCCTGGTTGGAATGTTCTGCTTTTTGCCAGGTGAAACTTTCTTCATCTTTTATGTATTAGCTTCTTCTTCCTTAAGCATTTTCCACTCCTTCACCAAATTTGGCCCACCTATGGTTCTTTCTCATAGTAGCTTATTCTTTTATATTTATTACAATTTACAATTTTATATTTTACGGTTTCTTTTAAATATGTTTTTCCCACCAGACTGAAAGCATCATTAACATATGGTTATGGTTACTGTGCTTAGTATAATATCCATAATACCTAGAGCAGAATGTAGCATAGGCTTGGTAAATAGTTTTTATTCAAATAATTGATGATTGATTAATAAGATGATTGAAAAAATAGATGAATTAATTGAATAATTACTACTCTTTTTTCATGTCTCATCTTAAACTTTTAAGTGGACCTATTTCTCACTCTAAATCTTATTTTGCCTCATATCCTGTCAGGTTCTGATATCATTATTTAGTTGCCTATAGATGACTTCTAAGTAACCCAGATCAATCTCATTATCCACCATCTGAAATTTTCCACTACCTTGGCATACCCTTTATATTGCAATTACTGGATCCGTATTAGATTATATATAATATATATATTTGGGATATAATTTGTTTTTTGTGTGTATGATTTAAAAAGACAACTACACAAAACAATAGGTATAAATCTGAATTGATGGCTTTATATATATAATGAATAAACACCAATAAAGAATATATTAATAAATAAGTTATACGAATATATAAAAATTATAAATGTATATGTACCTAACAACAAAGCCCAGAAATATATGAATCAAATAGTGATACAGTTGAGGGGAGAAATAAGTAGTTTAACAACAATAGGTGGAAATTTCAATTCCCCACTTTCAATAATGAACAGAACAACTAGACAGAAGATAAGCAAGGAAATTGAGGACTAGGATAATGCTATAAACCAGCTAGATTTAATAGATGTTGATGTAGAATACTTCCCTCAACAACAGAAGATACATATTCTTCTTGAGTACATATGGACCATTTCCCAGGATAAACTATAGACTACATCACAAAACAAGTCTCAATAAATTTGAAAAGATTAAAATCATGTAAAGTATCCTCTCTGACCCCAGTAGGATGAAGTTAGAAATCCATAGCCAAAAGAAATCTGGAAAATTCACGAGTATGTGGAAATTAAGCAATTCAATTTTAAATAACCAATGAATCAAAGAAGAAATGACAAGATAAATTAGGAAATACTCTGAAATAAATGGAAACAAAAATATTGCATACTAAAAATCAGGGAATGTAGAAAAATCAATGCTCAGGGGGACATTTATAGCTATAAACACCTATATTAAAAAAGAAAGCGACCACAGATTAAGAATCTAAAGTTTTACCTTCTGAAATTAGAAAAAGAAGAACTTTATTTAACAAAGCAAAGAGAAAGAAAATAATAATAATAAGGATTGAAATGGACATAACTGAAATAGAGAGCAGAAAAATTAGGAAGAATAAATAAAACAAAAAAAAAGTTTTTGAGATCAACAAAACTGACAAAACTCTAAATACAATGACCAAGGAAAAAAAGAGAGAAGACTCAAATTACTAAAATCAGGAATAAAAGTAGGTATATTACAAATGAACTTACATAAATAAAAATAATTTTAAGAAAATACTTGAATAGTTATATCCAAAAAAGAAAGAAAAGGGTGAATTCTTAGAAAAGCACAAACAACCAAAATTGACTCGAGAAGAAACAGAAAATATGAATAAACTTATAACAAGGAAAAAGATTAATTCGATGATCAAAAAGCTCAAACAAAGAAAATCTTAGGGCCAGATGGCTTACTGGTAAATTCTACCAAATATTTAAAAAGAATTAACACCAGTATTTCTCAATTTCTTCCAAAAAATAGAAGAGGAGGGAATACTTCCTAACTCTTTTTTATGAGACCAGTATGAACCTGATACTAAAGTGATACACTAACATCATAAGAAAACTACAGAACTATGTATGCCTAATAAATATACATCCCAAAACTTCAACAAAATAATAGAAAACCAAATCCAGCATCACATTAAAGTAAATATACCATGACAAATGGGATTTATCTGAGGAACATAAGATATCTCAACATGTGAAAATCAATGACTATAACCCACCATAAAAATATAATGGGAGAGGGGGAGAAAGCACATTATCCTCTCATTCGGTACAGAAAAAGCATTTCACAAAACCCAACACCCTTTCATTATAAAAAATTGTCCAAAAACTAAGACTTGAAGGTGTGTAGAAAAGGGCTATCAACACGGGCCTAGATTGCCCTACCCTGCAATTCCCCCCAAAAAGTTCTGTCTTAAGACCAATCCTTAGTTGACTCCTAGGAGACAAGCTTTAGCCCTTGGAATATTCTGCCTGATAAGAATGTGTTTGAATGTGAGGCTTTGGGCCATGTTGTAC
>LNAC01000861.1:501478-537425 GCA_002007465.1 Ailurus styani | reverse complement strand
GAAGCCATCCATGACAGGAATTCCAGGCAACCAGAAATAAACTGCTGTCATTGCCTACCCCTGGAACTAAGCAAGAAGCACAGTACTTGGTAGGGTTGTTCGGACTGGGGAGGACATGTGGGAATTTGCAGCCTCTTATCCATAAAACTACCTCACAGGAGACCGTGACTTGAATGGGGAACTGAAAAACAGCAGCCTATATCAGAACTGCAAAGAGTGGTGGTTCATTGAATTCCTTTGGGCCCTTATTATCCACACTCAAATTAGTTTGGAAGAATCTTCAACTTGCACTTCTGTTGATCAGAGCTTATGGCAAAAGCCTATGAGGGCTGCCCAGCAGTGACCACTAGGATTTTGGACAAGGATATTTTCACATGTGATACATACCATTTGAGAGACAATGGTTCATTATTGGGCCTTAACTGAAACTGCCCATATGACTGAAGGCCATAAAATAATCTTGAAATCTAAAATACCCATAATGTTTTGGGTAATGTCCAAAAAATACTATAATAAGGAAAGCAGTGCCAAGAAGAGTCGCATAATAAAATGTAAATGGTTTATATAGGAATATCCTACTGAAAAAATGTGAGGTGGTACCCAGGAGTGTTCATGAATGGGCAGCTTTTTTCCCTCTAGGGTTGACTTTAGAATCACCTGAGGGATGTCCAGATCCCATTATCACCCAGGCTGTGCACTAGTAACAACTCTTAATTGACCAGTAAAAAATTAGTTGGTTTGTGGACAGCATCCTTTTCAAAAAGTTGCCACAGTACAAAGGGCTGATGGAAAAATTCTGATTGAAGAAGGCAAGGACAAACCAAGCCAATGGTCTGGATGGCATGTTGTTTTCCTTGTGGTGATGGGAGAATTGAACAGGAAAAGTCCTAATGTTTGGGTGCATACAGACTTACTAGTGATGGCCAATGATCCGGCCATATGGTCAAACAGATGGGTGTGCCTGTTGGGTCACAGGCCTGAATGTAAACCACTTTGGGAATATGAGAGACACGTTAGAGTAGAACCTGTGGCTGCCTATTAGAAGAATCCCTTTCCAGGATTGGAAGGATATTGGAACCAGTAAATGGATATCCTGCTGAGTTCACCTCAGGTGACTACATGGGTCCATGAGGTGAGTGGAAATGAAGGAGCTTCAGCAATATTGAGATGGGCTGCTCATTGTTATATGCCTCCTGCACCTTCCGAGTAAGGCCCAAATACTAGCGAAGGAGACAGAAATTGAAGACAACTATGGGGCAGATTCACCAGGGCAGAGGCCCCACACAGGGCTGGTACAAGGATGTCACTGGAGCGCTACGGAAAGCACTAGGAGTCTAGAAATGGGCCCTGACAGTACACAGACATTTGTTCTGGACAAGACTTTGCATACCCAGTGATAGAAGCAAATTGTATTAGTCAGCTGCGGCTGACATTGCAAAATGCCTCAGACTGGGTAGCTTTCACAACATTCAGTTTCCTCACCATTTGGGAAGCTGCAAGTGTAAGATCAAGGTGCCAGCAGGGTTGGTTTCTGGTGAAAGTTTTCTTTCTGGCTTGCAGAAACCTGCCTTTTTGTTGTATCTTAACATGCCTTTTCTCTTTGCGCATGTGGAGAGAGACAGAGAGAGAGAGAGAGAGAGAGCTTTTGTTTCTTCTCTTCTTGCAAGGACACCAGTCCCACCAGATTAGGACCCCATATAACCTCATTTAACTTTAATTATCTCCTCAAAGCTCTTTTCNTATCTTAACATGCCTTTTCTCTTTGTGCATGCGGAGAGAGACAGAGAGAGAGAGAGAGAGCTTTTGTTTCTTCTCTTCTTGCAAGGACACCAGTTCCACCAGATTAGGACCCCATATAACCTCATTTAACTTTAATTATCTCCTCAAAGCTCTTTTCTTGAAATATAGTTGGGAGATTAGGGATTCAATATATGAATTTGGGGAGGATATAATTCAGTCCATACACGAATGCTCAAAATGCTAAAAAACAAAACAAAACAAAAAACGAACTGAAGGTACTGTACTGATTTGGACAGCCAAGTTACATTCAAACAAAGAAACACGTTTTGGCTACAGTGTCCAGGCCGCAGTGTCCAGAAATGGAAAATAGGATAACGTGTCATATTTACACATAGTACATCTCATCCTCAGAGTAAGTGGTTTCTTAGAGAATGGGAATGGGTAATTGAAACTTTTCTTGCTCAAATGAAAGGAGATGAAAGTATGAGGGTGTGGCTTACATGGTTTCATGAGTGGGGGCTCACACTCAACATGTGAGTGCCGAGGAAAAGTTCCTCCTCAACAGATTCCTCTACTGGTTGATGTAGGGAAGAGAATTGGGAGAAGACGTGGTGCAGCTATATAGTTTTTCCCCACGTTACTTCAAATTTCTTTTTACCTACCTGTTATAATAGTCCTAAGATCAAGGCTAGAGCCACTGCTGCCCAAAGCAGGGATGATTCCTAAGCAAGAAACTGTGAGCATACTTTTTTTTTTAAAGATTTTATGTGTTTATTTGACAGGGAGAGACACAGTGAGAGAGGGAATACAAGCAGGGGGAGTGGGAGAGGGAGAAGCAGACTTCCNATAAGATTTTATGTGTTTATTTGACAGGGAGAGACACAGTGAGAGAGGGAATACAAGCAGGGGGAGTGGGAGAGGGAGAAGCAGACTTCCCACCAAGCAGGGAACCCGGTGTGGGGCTCGATCCCAGGACCCCGGGATCATGACCTGAGCCGAAGGCAGACGCTTAATGACTGAGCCACAAAGTGGCCCTGTAAGCATGCTTTTAAACCTTTATGCCAAAATTTCCAAGACCCTGGTAGTATTAATAGAGCTATATGACAGCATTGGGGTTGACCATGAATGCAAATTTATTCTAGTGGCTGAAAGAGCTCACTCGTTCTGGACGTATGTGACCCTGTCATATACAGGAGTGGGTGAGGAGGAGGAACGGCTAGACTCGCATTGTTACCAACAATGTGGACCAACAAAGCGATTGAATATGTATTCCTTTCAAAAGTGAGGAAGTTTAGGTTAAAAACAATGATAAATGGAGAAAGAGAAGGAGAAATAATAGCAGAGGGTAGAGGAATGAATAAATGGCTTACACGAAGAGGGAGATCCCATATTACCTTGGTACCTAAAGAGAGGCTCAGAGTAAGGGAATGATATGGTCTCTTAGCACAATTATTTAAGATGCTCAAAAAGGTGAAGCCATACATTTTCCAGGATATTCCTGCTTCTGGGAACTGAGAAGGTCAAATGGAATCCTGCAAACCTGAGTGGCATTGCTTTGGGAGATACCTAGGTTATTTGACATGATGATGAATTGGACTTCTTGTTAATCACTGTGTGGAATGCTGGCAATGTGTCAATATCTTTGGACTCATTTTTTAAAAAAGATTTTATTTATTTATTTGACACAGAGAGATCAGATCACAAGTATGGTGAGAGGCAGGCAGAGAGAAAGAGGAGGAAGCAGGCTCCCTGCTGAGCAGAGAGCCCCATGTGGGCTTCGATCCCAGGACCCTGAGATCATGACCTGAGCCGAAGGCAGAGGCTTTAACCCACTGAGCCACCCAGGTGCCCTGGACTCATTTTTCAGGTTACATATACTACAGAGGGCATCATTTGGGAAGGAATTTCCAGGAACTACTCCCCACTGGCCATCAGACTGTGCAGTGTACAACTCCCAGCAGATTGATAACTGTAAAATATAAACCTTGATGATCAAATGCTTAGAAAGGTCCCTGCTTATAACAGAAAACAATACAGCAGCTGCATGTATGAGCATGTTGTTAACAAATACATAGCATCTTTGTTTTTGTAAATGAGAAGCGTGAGAAGCTGTTAGCCAGAAGAGAAAGGAATAATGGGTTCCTGATGGGAATAAAACAGCAGGTTTCACAGGGTACGTGTGAGTTCCCAAGGTAAGCCTCCCTGAACTGAGATGAGAAAGGCTATACAAGGCCTCATGGCATACTCAGACTAAATTTCATCAAGGTATGACTACTCCCCATCTAACCCTAGCATGGGAAACTCAGCATTTTGGGGTATAGAACACGTATCCGAACTGTTCTCCAGTTAGTACATAAAGGCAATAGCATCTGTGACAGATTAAATGATATTGGACCACAAGACAGAGAAGAACTTTAAGAGATTTAGGTGCCAATCTAAGCATCATGAGACAAACTAAATTTGCTTTTAATGAGGAGTGGTATTCAGAAACAAAGATTTATTAACTGATTAGAGGAAATTCTCTTC
Organism: Ailurus styani; assembly: GCA_002007465.1. Lineage (NCBI taxonomy): Eukaryota > Metazoa > Chordata > Mammalia > Carnivora > Ailuridae > Ailurus > Ailurus styani. Next base: position 533,159 of record LNAC01000861.1, on the reverse strand, counting down.
TAGGAGGAGGCAAAGGATGGGAGTAAGTCTGGAAATCCCATGAAGATTTAGTGAAGTGGGTCCGGCAGACTCAAGGACTAATGCTGCATACTGTTAGGCCCCAGTGTTGGGAAAGGGATTGTATCCCAACTCAACAGTACCTCTTGACTTGTTAATAAAGATGGAGGGTGAGGGAGAATGAGGCCGTACCGTCTCTACTTGGCTGCTGAGTCCCAGAGGGCCTACCTATAGGACTCTTGGGAACTTCATACTTATGGAAAATCTCTGAGGGCATTTGCAATTTACGCTGATGTACTATGACTACACTCATGCCAACCATACATCAGTATAAGACATACACTGTGGTACAATTACAATTCGAAGTAACACTTGTGTCCTGCCCCTAGGAAGGAACTGAGCCCTGTCATATAATAGCACACAATTGATACCAGCCTCAGCACAAGCCTGGGAACTAGGACAGAGTGACTGGCTTTGTCCCCAACTTATTTGGCACCCAGAAATAACTGAATTATGTGCCAATTGTAGCAATGTTTATCCACAGTAATATCTGGTACATTGGGCAAAGGCTGATTCTGTTGGGAAGAGATGTCAAATACCTTGGCAATTCCTACTGATTTGTTCTGTATTAAAACAGAATTGTATCATAACCCTATTGTGATACAATGTCACACTGGCATTTTTGGTAAGACGCATGACCTGTGTATGTAAGTCATGTGATGACGCTGATATTGATGATCAAATATATCAAGAGATTGAGGTAAAAGCTCCTCAGGATATAATGCCAATGGAAAATGGATGACCTGGGAAAACTGGAATTTAGCTAACCACTAAGCAACTACTGTTCTGATTAGTTCTGCAGAGAGTTTACCACAACGGTATATTAAAGAAAAAATGAGTAATCAAGAGTGTAAAGATATGAAAATGTATGTAATGGCTTTAGAGGCTGGATTATTTGTCATCTTAAGTCTATCACTACTTCATGATGACTCCTCCAGTTGTGAGGCGTATTCATGCCGATACTCTTGCTGTATCCGATATACAAATACCATATCAAATACAGATGGTCAGAAAGATGTGAAAGTTTTGCTTTAAGATAACCTAGGCCAAGGGCTTGGAGGGTGACCGGGCAGGAAAGAAAGGGTTAATCTACCTGCCTGTAGTTCAAACACTGAACGTTTCCAAGAAAGGCCTGTCTTGAGGACCGGCCCTTGACTAAAAAATACCTTATAATACCACTCATATGAAATGTCCAGAATAGGCAATCCACAGAAACAAAATACATTAGTGGTTGTCAGGTCTCCAACAGAAGAATAGAGAGTAACTGGATAAGGTGTATTGTTTCTTTTTGGCATCCTGAAAATATTCTGGAATAAGATGGTGGTGATGTTTCTGTAACACTGTGAATATATTAAAAACCACTGAATTATAGAGAAAACATGACTAACATCAAAAGGTGAATCTTATGTTGCATGAATTTTATCTCAATTAAAAACAAACACTTGAAAGAAGAACTCTGGACTCCTCCCACTGCTAAGTGTTCCAGTCAAGGAGAAAGGAGAATCTGGGGGAAGAGGGGTGTCAGGTGGTGTTTTGACGTTGCTATAGAGACTGGGGTAAAGTTTTTTCACAGATGACTTAAGGAACTTAGGACATTTACAGAGACCTTATCAGTAGTTCCTATGAAGTCAAGAGGAAAAATGCAAAAGCATGTGCCCCAAAGCAACAAAAATCACAACAAAAAACTGTGGCGGATATAGCTTCTTTTGGTGTTGCCTCATGTATGAATCCCCTTCCATGTTTGAGTCTATGACCTTGGCTCAGCAGAGCAGTCTCACTGGGTCTGGTTTTGAACCAGGATCAGGAGCTGGAGGTATCCTTCCTGGCAGCAGCGATGGTGAGGTCATCAGGCTCTGGTGACCACAACCCCGGGGGCGTGAGGCATAGTTTGTGGTCCGCAAAGGAGGGGGCATCTCCCCAGGGGACTGTGTCTGCAGTTACCTTGGCTATGGTACTGCCAAATATCCTCACTTTATTTTTATTCATTTTCAGTGCCTGTTGCTTCAGAATTCCAAGCAAATCTGTGAGATACCTGGTAGGCTTTCAAAATAATCTTTTCTCAATCTAATCAGCCAATATCAGTTTCAGTTGCTGGTGACATATAACTCTGGCCATGACAAAAACTCTGCTCAAACCAACTAGTTGGACTCCTTGAACCTTGACCTTGAACCTTGACAGGGGACAACTCCCTAAAGCTGTGATGCCATCGACCTAGCATCCAGGGTCCTGGTCAACTATTTCCCCCCACCCAGAGTTTTTTCCCATAGTCATTTCTCACTAACATCTACATAGCTTGTCCTTTTCGCCAAATAATTTAGTTCTATATACCCCACAATTAGTTGTTTTTAATATTTAATTTCCCCTTCAATTTGTACTTCTCATCCATCAAAACCCAAATGAATTCTTTTTCTTCAGAAAAATCTGTTCCACTGCTCTTCAAATTTGCTGCCTCCTAGATGTCATCTCAATGCTTATTAAAAACGCCGAATCCTATGGCACTGTGGAATCCACATTTCTAAAGAATTGCTCTTGCACCTCTTATCTTTCCAGCTAGCCTGGTAAGTGTTGTTTCTGAATTCCTTCAGCAAATTCTTCTCTTACCACCTTAGTGTATGGCTAGAACTACTCTCTGCATTTAGTATTTTTTATTTGCAATATCCAGGACAATTGTTTTTGTCTGAGCAAAACTGTGTAATGATCTATCTAAACTGAAGTCTAATCATGTCAGTTAGCAACTCTCTATTACTCATGAGACAGAGACTCCTTAGTGGTCCCTCCATCTCTGGTGCCAAGGACTGCTGTAGGCTGTGTCATGGACATCCCTTTTCATGTACTCCATGCTTTATTTATCCTCCTGGGTTCCTTGGGCTTTCTTGGAAAGCCATCCTTTTAGCACATGCCTGCCTTCATGTGCGTGGTTGTACTTTTTCTCAGAGTTTTCTTTTCCTAGCACATAGATATTTACCTTCAAGACCTAGATCAAAGATTTCCTCCTCTCCAAAGCCATTTGAAGAACTCAAGTGAGGTTGGTCAAATGGAGAACAGGAAGCATGTGCTCTGATCCCAGCTTGGACACTAACTGTCTGTCCCCATGAAGGCCACTGAACCCCAATGGGTCTCTAGCTCTCCTCGATATCACGATGGTTCAGATCCTTCTGAAGACAGTCACAGTGGGGAGACACCGAGATGACCAAGAGCTCAGAATGATCTGATTCTACTTTATTGATTACATGTTGAGCCAAGATCCTTTATTTTTTGCATTTAGAACTGCAGACTAATGTGTGCCTATGAGCACTGAGATGAAATTCACTTGTTATACCATGGGGAATTAGTCCCACAGTATCCCCCTCTCAAAAGCGAACATTCTCAAGGCTAGAATGATCATGGGCCCCAGAGACTGGGAAAGAAGCTAATGTCTTATGTCCCCAGCCAAGGAGAGTAGGAATTTGGCCAGAGCAGAATAGAAAGACGAGAGATTTGGAAGCCACGCTCAGGAGTGCCGCGTGCCTGTGGGAATACACACTAGTGTATTGCCTGTACACTCTTTCTGAAGCAGTTGCTGCCAGCACGGACAGACAAAGCCTATTTGTTGAAGAGCATTGTTTCGGCTTTCCTACAGCTTCGTGAGACAGCGCAATGAGGCTTCCGAGTCCTCAGAAAGCTATCGACTCAAGGAGAATGGTCTGCAACCTTCAATACACACTCTTTTCAGCACACAGAAAGACTAAACACAAAAGACTCTTGCAGAATAACCTCTGGTAAAATGTGACTGAATTCTGCATTAAGTAATTAAATGTGGTCTTTCTTATTGCCTGTTGGATGGATGCTGGGTTTTGGGAAAGGAGGGTAGGGGAGAAGATGTGAGAGGTAAAATTTTGTGGTTAGGCAAACTGCTGTATTCAGCTTGGCAGGGGGTAATATTAAAATGGCTTGTGAATTTTACAAAGCATGTTGTAATATTTTTCATTAACATTCCCTTTAGCTTTAATGGTAGGTATTAACTGCTGACAGATGACAGCCATTGAGGTTGCCTGCTAGTACGGTTTATTCCATGGAAGGCAGAGTAAATGTGAGAATCCATTCCACTTAAAGTGGATGCCTGGGGAGAATCAATTTAGTGGGCAAAACATGAGCTCCAGAGGCGGGTCATTCAGCACTCCCTTATGTTTTGTTTCTAAGAACCTCAGCTTTAATAATCTGATGAAATCTGTGTCTGGGACTGAAGTTCCTTCGGTAGTTGTGACATCCATGATCCCTAAGGGAAAAGTGAAGACCAAGGCTGTCCCGCTTGACACTCTTTGACATTATGATACATGCTGTCACATTGCGATCAGGGAGACCACTGCTCAAGCAGCTCCCATTAATATATTCACAGAAATTCGCCTAACCCACATCCCTTTCCATATGAAAACATCATTGGTATTGTTCCTCTGGGTCACTCACCTTGTCTGCCACCGTGATAACCAACACTGGAATGCAAGAGTCGAGTCAAGAGAGCAGGAGCCACGTCTGCCTTGCTTCCTCTTCACTTAGTGGTCAGGAGAGCCTCTAGCACATTGGAGCTGCTCAGAGGACCCCACAGTCAACAATGTGACACTGTGCAAATGGACACGGAAAGCAAGCCAGTGAAGACGACTCTAAAAAACCACAACAGGGGAATAAACAAGCAAACAAAAAAGCAGAATCAGACTGATTAAAATACAGAGAATAAACACCCGTTTATATTTTATGTTTATATTTATATTTATTTATTAGTTATTATATAATACCCGTTATATTATTAGTTGCCAGAGGGAAGGGGGTGGGGAGTGAGCAAAATGGGTGAAAGGGAGTGGGAGGTATTGCCTTCCAGTTTTACACAGGGACAAAAGGAACAGTGTGGGGAATGTAGATTGGATTAGTGTTGTATGGTGACAGATGGTAACTATGCTATGGTGAGCAGAATACAATGTATAGACTTATCAAATCACCATGTTGCACACCTGAAACTAATGTAACATTGTATATCAACTGTATGAAAATAAAAATAAAAATAAAAAAAAGATCTTCCCCCCAGTTTGAAGATGTTTGACTTAATGATCCCGTCCAGTGATGACGTCTTCCTCTTCTGGCCTCTAGCTTCCTGGATCTATATTTTCACTAGATATTATGTTCAGAACCATATGTGCCTTCCCCAATATCATTTTCATATGTCCAATAAGGTACAGCTTATACAAAAACCTACAGGAAGGATTTTGGAAATCTCTGATTTTGGCAACCAGATCTTCCTTCCATTTGGGAAGTAGGTGTCAGGCTATCTCCTAAAGAAACACGTGTCTTGACCCAGTTTCCAGCCATTCAGCTTCTTCACATCCTGTTTGATCACTGTGCCTTTTAGCTTTTCAGAATAAAACAAAAACAAACAGCCACACACAAAAACATCTTTTTGTTTGAAATGAAAAATATGTACCAGGCAAGGAAAAGCTATTGGAAGAATGAAATGTTTGGAAATAGAGTCAAATTTGGGAAACCCAAAGGACTGAGTGAGCAGATATTGCCGAGTTTGAGTGGGAGGAGGTAGATTTTCAAACCTTAAAACGATCGCAGCCCTCTGAGTTTCACTAGTCAGATCATGGATCAGACAGACATTGGTTAATTTCAAATCCTAAGTGTGATCAGAACCAGAGAAACTGACACAGAATCCTAGTTTGTCTTTTCCTTGGCTTTGGGATAACAGGTAAACCTTCCGATTTCAGTGGCAACAGGTGGCTGAGCAGTGCTGGCAGGACAGAATTCAGCCTCCGGGGCTCCAGGGCAGTGGTTTTGGCTGCTTTACATCTTTGTACAGGCCTGGCCTAAATATATGGTCCTGCCAGCCTAGATCTCCCGGTGAGATATATAATTTTGCACATTCTTAAACCATGCCATTTTTCATTGTGAAAATGCCACAACAGAGAGAGTGTACTACAGCCCTGAGACAAATGAAACAAAATCACATCTGTCTACCTGGTAGATTACATTAACAACAGACAGCAAAATGACTCCATTTGTGGCTCTCCTCAGTCTCCTCAAAATTTAGTCCTAATGGTTTGTGCTTTTTGGAGCAGCTCTTTAAATCAGAAGGAACAGGAAATAATCTACTGAGCACACTTTGTTTTTCTCTCCTGCTTTCTGTCCTCTTGTAGCTCTGCTTACTTTTATTTTCCAACAGTGACAATGAATGGCTTCTCAGACTAAAGCAAACCCAAGGAGACACAGAAGCCCCAGGCTTTGGGACTCCTTACCTTAATTGCCAGACTCCTAGGACATGATCTTGGAGAGAAGCTTTGAGGAAGGAGGAGGTGGCCAGTGAAGAAAAGCCCTAAAGCTTTCATGACGCATGACAGAGATCCGATCCAGAGCAGTGCTCCTTAGACTCTGGTGTGCAACAGAATCATCTAGGGGTTGTGAAAATACAGACTTCAGGGAAGCAGCTTTGGGTGAGGCTCGGAGTCTGCACTTCTAACATGCTCCTGGGCAACGCTGATGTTGCTGGCACACAGACATCCTTCAGTCTGGAAGAGTCATGGACTAACTTGTGACAGAAGCCAAGTCACTCAAAGTCTGGGGACGTGAGGTTTATTTACTTCCAAATTGGGGTTAATAATGTCAACCATAGGAACACCTATCTCACAAGGATGTTGTGAAAGCCAGAGAAAGTGATAGCTAGATGTTCAGTGTACTTATATGTGTATGTCCCATAAATTGTAATGCTGCATGTAAATAGTATTCATTAATCACTAAATCACATCTATTATTTATCAAAACCATCCTTATGACAAATGGAAAATAAGAACCCCCTCCTCCCCACACACACACCATGGTTAATCATCCAGGATTTTTCTTTCTCTTTAAAATAGCTTCTGCTATTCACATTAACAGACTTTCCTGTGATTAAAAATCTAGGAGCAAGGTGAGTGTAGATAAGGCCTCTGGACACAAGGAGACTTGCCCTGGGCACAGAGACTATTGCCCTGCTCAGGGGCAATCACAAGATAGGAGGCCTTCAGGAAATCTTGACCTCAGTGCCATTGGGATTGTCATGTGATGGTTACTACCAGAGAATGACTAGATAAGGAAGACAGGAGATTTTAAGACCAGTTAGATACAAATGAAAGTACACGGAGCAGTACTCCCTTGGAAAAAGAATGTAAAGAACCAAACACTGCTGGTTTATTTTTTAATTTTTATTATTATTTATTTATTTATTTTTAGATTTATTTATTTATTTGACACAGAGAGAGAGAGAGAGAGAGAGAGAGAGATTACAAGTAGGCAGAGAGGCAGGGAGAGGAGGAAGCAGGCTCCCTGCTGAGCAGAGAGCCCGATGCGGGCCTCGATCCCAGGACGCTGAGATCATGACCTGAGCCGAAAGTACAGGCTTTAACCCACTGAGCCACCCAGGCGCCCACTGGTGTTTTATTTAACTGAGCTCTGTGCTTCCATTTTGGAACTCTGTCTGTCTGTCTGTCCACGTGTGTGTGCGCACGCACATCTCTCTCTGTCTCACTCACACACACACACACACACACACACACACACAGCTAGCAACATAAACTTCAGAAAGGAGCTGGCTACTGAACAGCTAGTTTTGAGCCAGAATTGATAGTGACTCACTGCTTTTTGAAATGATCTCTTTGTTGACTTGGCTTATCATATGAGAGGAGGAAGTAATTTGTCCCTGATATAGATAGATACAGTATTCAATTTAAGAGAAAATATTTTTTCCTGTAAGTGTGCCTGTTTTCCTGGAGCTTTGTGGAGGTTTTTTGTTTTTTTTGGTTTTTTGTTTTTGTTTTTTTTAAGAAGAAGAAGAATTTATTCTAGATATGAGCTCACAATAACAAATACATATCACATACACACTCAACAAAATTAGCTGAGGAAACATGAACGAATGTGACAAACAAAATAATTATTATCTTGAGAATTGCAGATAATAAAACAATGAAAAGAATTAGAACAGGATTGCTCAAATAGTTTAAAAAGATTTTTTAGGAGTGCCTGGGTGGCTCAGTTGGTTGAGTGACTCACCCTTGATTTCAGCTCCGGTTATGATCTCAGGGCTGTGAGATTGAGCTTCACCTTGGGCTCCCTTACTGGTTGTGGAGTCTTCTTGGGGTTCCTTCCCTCCCTCTCCCTTGACCCTCTCCTCTCTCTCTCCCTCTATGATTGTGGAGGCATTCGGTGTTTGTTAAGTCCGAAACTTTAGGGTAGGTGGGGAGGCTGAAGACCCAGGAGAGAGTTGCAGTCTGAATCCAAAGGAAGTCTTGGCAGAATTTCTTCTTGCTTGAAGGAAGTTAGTCTTTGTCCTAGTAAGACCTTCAACTGATTGGGCTGGCTGTAACCAACACAGGATGCGCATATTCTGTTGCAATTAACCAGTGCAGGACATGGCTTTCTGGGCTGAAATCAAGGGGTCGACCTCAATTTTTGAAGGCAACGAAAGTTGGGGAGTTACTTTCCTTGCAGGCAAGAAGAACAGGCTCTGGCTAACTTTTCTTTTTTTTTTTTTTTTGAAAAGGAGAGTCTGTAGGAAGGGCAGAGGGAAGACAATGATGGTGAAAGAGGGTGCCAGAATCAAGCTCGCACGAGAAGAAGGCAGCTCCAGGTGGGGCTAGCCCCAGGAGCCCCTCTGCAAGTCCCCTAGAAGCCTGAGCAAGCTCTGAGGCTCCCAAGCTTCCCCTGAGAAATGAAAGACCCAAATGAATGTCTGATGAGCTGCATCTTGGGTGAAAGGCCGTGAACGGGGAACATCTGGACCAGAAGCCTTCGAGAACAGTTTTTACAGTGGGAGGGCAAGCACTGGGATTTAATACCCCGGGAGTTGCTAGGAGGTGCTGGGTGCAGTCTTTTTTGAATGACTGTAGGATGCAGATCTTGGGGAAAATTGCTAGAAGTGGCCTCTGATTCTGTGCCAGCTCAGAGTCTGGGCTCACATTCTGAAATTACAAAAACAAAAAACATAAAAAAATAAAATCCAGTCCTAACCAGACTCAGCAAAAAGAGGAGTCAAGACAAGAAGCTTGATTAGATGGAAAAGAAGGTTCAGAGCAGATTGGGGGGATGGGAAGCAGAAGGGCAGTTTTGTGGTAAACTTTTCTTCTAGTTCAAGTGGACTAATTTGGCCTCGAGCATTAAGACAGTCTCGGTGGAACATACCCGCAGGATAAAGCAGTCTTCCCCATAGCTGACTGCTGAGAGTTACTACGGGCCCAGGCCCAAGAGCCATGTTGACAGTTAGGGAAGGATGATGAAGTAAAGAAATAATTCAGGATCTGTAGCAACACATAAAGAACAAAGAAATCAATGGTCTCTGGGAGAATGAGGGAGGCAAGAAAGGACACCATCATTTCTAATCACTGAACAAATAACCATGGCAAACTCAGGCCTAATTTTGACTGTCATTGATAGCAAGGAGTCTGATCTTATGGTTTGAAGTCTCTGGGCAGTGGCTGCATGAAAATTCTGGTCTGGTAAAGGGCTTTGTTTCTGATGGATTTGAAAACATTTTAGGACCAGCTCTTGCCTTACATTGATGACCCCATCCTTAAAGAGGGGCCACAACAAAGCTACTCAAAACATCAGGCTTCCATGTACAGAATCAAGTTTCAAAAACATGGTGATCTGGAGCACCTGGGTGGCTCAGTCAGTTAAACATTTGACTCTTGACTTATGCTCAGGTCATGATCTCAGCATCGTGAGATCGAACCCCACATCGGGTTCTGTGTTGAGCAATGAGCCTGCTTAAGATTCTCCCTCTCCATCTCTCTTTGCCCCATCCCCTTCCTCCCTGCTTGCATGTATATGCTCGCTCTCTCTCTAAAAAACAAACAAACACGGTCATCCATCCAACTTTCTGCTATTTGTTCTCCCATTCCTTGAAACTGGGCACCTGGTGTAGGAGATAGGTAAAGGATACAGCTTGATAGGCATGCCTTTGTCAAATTCTACTACCACTTCTCTCTCTAGTCCACTGTGCCTGGCATCTGACCAATTCTTGCGTTTAAGAAAGCTGAATGCAAAGTTGGGAGAAATCCTGAGTCCGTATTTCCTATTCCAAGGAGGTCAAATATTTTTCTTTCCATTATCCATTCTTTATGAGACCTTCAGTTCCACTGAAGGCTAAGCAAGTGTAGACAGTAAACAAACAGCCAGATACCTGAATGTGACCTGATGAGCATAGGCTAACAACGCTCCCCAAACAATGGTAAGCTTTAGACACATTTGTTCAGGAAAATGTATTTGGAGATGTAAGAAGTAAGTTTCAACTCCCAAGAGTGGAGAAATGAGAATGACCTTAGCCTATAAATCTGTATCATGTTTTAGGGTAAAACCTTTCAGAATGGAGACTCTCCTGAATCCAGATAACTACAGAACTCAGCGGGAAGCCACCTTTGTCCACCAGACTTAACTCTTGCCCAGAAAGATAAGGCTGTAAAGCCATAAAAAATTTCACTGTTTGCTTCAGGGAATTTCTGCAAATCAATTTATGGGAACAAAAAGTTTGCTCATCTGGGTAAATAGTTCTCCTATCAGGATAAACACATGGTTCCCTTGGGCAAATAGCTCACTTGGCAAACAAAGAAATTCCTTATCAAGATAGACTGTAAGACCAGCACCTCATGGAGTCCACCAAACTTACAGTATCAGGCCAAAAAAAACAAAACAAAACAAAAAAAAAAACCAGAAAAAACCACCTTACTTGAACCTAATCAGCTCTCTGCCTTGAAAGATTTTCCCAAATAACAAAACCCTAAAATATCTTCCCCTGAACTCCCACTTTTGAGACACCAGAAAGTTCCTACCAGAGTCATATCTTCCCTTATTGCAGTGGGCCAGATGAACTTAGGTTGTTTCGTCAGTATGCCTTCTGATGTTCTTCGGGGAGTCCAGAGTGGGTTCTCCCCTGTTCCTCCATCCACATTGGGAGACACTTCTCTCCTCTGCTGACAGTTGTGCAGGATGGGCAGAGAAGAGATGCAAGGCTAAGCATAGTGAAGGAAGAATGGAGTGCGAAGTGGCATGATCCTGTTATTCTTGTCAGTTCTCTCTCTCTTTTTTTAAAAGATTTTATTTACTTATTTATTTCACAGAGGGAGAGAGATCACAAGGAGGCAGAGAGGCAGGCAGAGAGAGGGAGAGGGGGAAGCAGGCTCCCCACTGAGCAGGGAGCCCGATGCGGGCCTCGATCCCAGGACCCTGAGATCATTACCTGAGTCGAAGGCAGAGGCTTTAACCCACTGAGCCACCCAGGCGCCCGTTGTCAGTTCTCTTTAAGAAGAAGTCTGTCTCAAACCAGAGTGATAATTCTTCCAGCTTACTTTCCAGGCAACTCAGACAAGTATCAATGTAAATAATATGGAGGCTTTTTCATAAAACAGAAATATCTATCGTTCCTTTTCTAAAATTGGCAGAAAGAGAAAAAAGAAACCCAAAAACATCAGATCCCTAAATATTTAGCCGTGCTCGCTGTAGATTCAGAGTCCAAGTGTACTCACTCCTCCTGTTAGGGGAGCGTGTCAGTGAAAGCTGTCAGTGGCACCCTGGGTGGGCGAACACGTGATCTCTGAACTTGACACAGAGCCTAGAGGAACAGGTATTCTGGTTCTTACGAAGAAGTGAAAGCCAAGCAGTGGAATAACTAAGTTAGCTATTCTGACACTATTGTTTTCAAGAGCTGTGACCATCATTGACATTTCCGTGGCATTTTAAGGCACTCCACAAAATATCTTATAAATACTACCTAATGCAAAGGCTGACCTTCCACTTAAAATGCGGCTACTTATGAGATTTATTTTTTTCTGCTCTACATTTTTTCTTTCTTTCATGCTGTCCATGTACGGTTATTTATTTATACCACATCTACTTCCACCAAAATGATTTGAGGCAGCTTACAATAGAAGTAAAAATGAGGCCAAAATGTGCATCCCATTAGGAGTAAAATACGGGTTGCATACACTTTTCATAAAATTTTTGGCAGTATTTCCAGCTCCTTATCCCTCTAGTCCAATGTGCTTAGCATCTAATTGAAAATCTTCCTTCTAAGAATATTCTGCAGAGTTGAAGAAAATCCTGAATCCAAATTTCCAAATCCAAGGAAGCGAAACTTTTTCCTTTACTTGTTGGTTCTCTGAGAGAACTTTAATTCCATTGAAGGTGTCAGACTATTAATGACAATCTTAATTCAAAATATGCATCGCATATGCACACACCTACACACACACAGTCGATTAATACATCTAATTCTTTTCCTTTCTATTTCCACCTGGACTAAATCATTTAATTCAAGATGTGGCATACTTTTCTAGAAAGAACCAAATAGTATATACTTTTGGCTTTGCAGGCCTTATGGTCTCTGTTACAATTCCTTAACACTGCTATTGCAGCACAAATGCAGGCAGAGATAATATATAAAGAATTTACATGACTCTGTTTCAGTAAAACTCTATTTTTTTAAAAGATTTTATTCATTTATTTGAGAGAGAGAGCATGCATGTGCAAGAGCAGGGGTAGGGGCAGAGGGAAAAGCAGACTCCCTGCTGACATGGAGCCAGACGTGGGACTCAATCCCAGGACCCTTGGATCATGCCCTGAGCCAAAGGCACACATAACTGACTGAACCACCCAGGCACCCCACAATAAAATTTTATTTACAAAAATGGATGGGGAGCTGGATCTGGTCCATGGGCCACAGTTTGATGACTCTTTTCCTAATGCTTTCTCTTAGTCCAATCTAGGTTCAGAGTAAAAGGGTAAGTTGAGGAAATGAAACAGTTGAAAACAGCCAAAGTGGATAGGAAATGGTTATTGGCCATATTATTGTCATTATTTCTGTGTCTCTGTTGTGTTTGGATAGATCGTGTTTTGTGATTCCTGTTATAGTGGGGTGAATAGTGTTTCCGAAGATATAACCATATACTAATCACTGGAACCTGTAACTATTATCTTGTTTGGAAAAAGGGTCTTTACGGATGTGATGAAGTGAAGGATCTTGAGGTGAGGAGATCATTCTGGATGATCTGTGTAGGTCCTAAATTCTATCACAAGTAGCCTTAAAAGAGAGAAGCCAAGGGAGATTAGACAGACACACGTAGGAGAAGATGGTGTGGAGACAGAGGCAGAAATTGGAGTGATGTGGCCATAAGCTAAGGAATGGCTGCAGTCACCAGAAATTAGAAGAGGCAAGGAACAGATTCTCACCTGGAAACTCCAGAGGACTTCTGGCCTATGAAACTAATTTAACCCAGTGAAGCATGTTAAGCATCTGGCCTCCAGAACTATGAGACAACATTTCCATTTTTTAAGCTATCCATTTGTGGTCATTTATTATGGCATCCATAGCAAAGTAATATACCTATACCTTCTTTTTCTGGCTTGGAAATCATCCTCTCTTCTCTTAACCCTACAATGCACATTTGACTTGGGAAAGTATACATTTAACTATGATCTCTATATTCTACCTGAAATACAAAGTGAATAAGAACAACTTAATAAAATGATGCCATTTCAAAATCCATGCTACTGCCCAGTGTTTTAATTTTATTTATAGTCAAATCCCAAATCATTTTAAAATTATATTATTGCTTTATTTTTCTTTACAATTAATGATTATTGACCTACGTCCTCATGTTTAGCAAGTTTATCTGTTTGCTTATTATTGGTTAGAGCTAATCTTTACTTCTGAGTTTAATTTTCTTCTTATTGAGTACAACCTTTAGAAGATCATTCAATAGAAGCCTATAGAAGAAAATTCTTTGTTTTATTGAAATTCTTTGTTTTATTAGAAAAAAGAAATTTGCCTTTATGAAATGGTAGTTGAGTTGGATATAGAACTCTCGGTAGACAATTATTCCTTTCAACATATTGAAGATATCATTTCTTTATCATCTCATCTCAACTGTACCGCAAAGAGCTTGGCTGCCAGTCATATTTACTTTTCTTTCGTACGTAATCATGATTGCTTCCCCTTATGATTGCTTTTATGCCACCTTTGTTGTTCTACAAATAGTTTTGGCTAGAAGGTCAGAATTTGGTGGGCTTCTTCAATCTCAGAATCAAAGCGTACCTTCCATTCTCTAAAAATTTCAATTTTCTTTTCAGTATTGTACTTCCATCATTTTTCCTTTTCAAAAAAATTCTGAAATGTAAAGACACATGTGTTAAAACTTTTCATACTATCTTTAATGTCTCTTAGCCTTGCTTTTATATTTTTCATTAATTTCTTCCTCTGGACTGAGTTATCAGTAATTTTTTACTTCTTTCCCCTTTGGGTTAACTAATTCTCTATCGAATCTCCTTTTTCATCCATCCATTGAGCTGGTACTTTTAATGATTGTACTTTTCATCATCAGTTTGATTTGCATCTTTTAAAAGTCTTCCTATCTATTTTTCATGGTGTCCTTTCTCTCGTTATGATTTTTACTTTTTCTTTTTGTTTCTTAATACTTTTAAATAAACTTATAGTCTCTTTTAGGTTGTTCTATTATACCTTGTAATTTTAGTGTGTCTGGTCGCATACAAGGTAGAGCTTCTCCTAAAGGATTTACCCTATCTTATTCTGAGCTTATATTCAGTGGCAGTTGATTTTTCTATGGGGTATTTGTGTACGGTGAGTTTGGGAAATTTCTAAATAGAATGCTATGTCATGAGCTTCTCCTGCAGAGCACTGGGGAAATTGCTTCCCTGAGTTCAGTTCATATATTAATTCACTATAAGTCTCACATAAGTCTTGAGATTTGTAATGTCTCTTTGCAAGTTCCTTTTCAATGGAAGTCTTTTTGCTTGTGGGGTGTGTGTGTGTGTGTGTGTGTGTGTGCACCCAACTTGCATGCACACAAAATGTCTCTGCACCATAGGTTGTTATAGTTTCTGAATAGAGAGCCATGGTCTGAGGTTCGACTTTGTGTTCTGGGGTAAGACTGCTTTCAGTTCAGTTTATATGTTAGTTTACATCCTGGGATACTTGCATTACATGAGATATGAATTCAAGCATCACATCTGTCCATGGTGGGGTCTTGAGTTTTGTAATGTTTTACTGTGAACTCACTTTCACTGGGAGTTTGTGGGTGGGTGTATGTATGTGCGTGTGGTAGGAGTTGCAGGATATCTGTGGACAATGCCATTTAGAAATGTATAAGTAGAAGAATATGGCATATGCTTTCCCTGGAGGTCTCAGGTCATTGGTTATTCTAAATTCAGTTGCTATGTTAATTCATTTAAATGGGGTACCTGTAGTACACATGGTGTCAATTAAGGTTTCACATCTGTCCATGGTGAAGTCTTGGGGTTTTGATTTTCACAAGAGATTTTTCTTCCCTCTGAAAGACCCTGGAGGATGATATGCTTTCTTGCTGTTCTCCATGGCAGTGGGTATTTTTTTACTCCCTGTTTCTGGAAGGGCAAGTCTTCCAGAGATTTCTCTGGGTACATTGTTCTGGGTTCTAACCATCTGTCTCATGCAGTCCTCAAGGTTACAGCTTCTGTGCCTGGATGGATGTTGAATCATAACCCCCCCTGAAGTGTGCACACCTATATCTAGATCTATTACCTTCTGGACTACCACTGAGGAGCTCGTACATAATTGCCTCGGTTATGAATGCTCTATTACTGAGAAAGAAAGTCATTTTACCATCTTTCAAACATATATATATATACATATATATATATATATTCTGCGAATATATATATTATATATATATATTATATATATATTCTGTGAATATATATATTTTGCTATATATATTCTGTGAATATATATTGCTATATATATATTCTGTGAATATATATATATATTCTATATATATATTTCTATATATATTTCTGATTTTCTTTCATCCAAGATTACTACGTGTTTGGAGCTTGAAGGGGGTCTATGTGAGCTTAAATCTTCCATGTTGCTGAAGATGTATCTTAGCAACTCTCATTTCAAAAAAGCCAAGAGCTGAAGAAGGTCTATGGCTAATGTTCAAAAGTGAGCTGTGAATCACAGGCAAGGTGAGCATTGGATGTTGAAGCAGGGTGATGAGTGAGAACCTGGACAGTGGGGTCAAGAGTCAGAACATGCACAGATAAGGCAGATGAAAGACAGAAGGTGATGGGAAAGAGGAGATGGACATCAGGCTTGACAAGGGATGTGGGGGCTGCAGAAATGGGAATCTCCGCCTGCCTTCTGCTGAGGTGGGCAGCAGTCCAAGGCTAGAGTCCATCAGGACTATAACCCAGAGCATCCGAGGCACACCTGGAGGAAGGACAGTGAGCAGATCCAGGCTGCTCAATGTGTGGTCTGCACACAGCGTCAGCATTGCCCAGGAGCGTGTTAGGCCCATCTCAGAGCCACTGAATCAGGACTCGCATTTAACAATATCCCCAGGTGACTCATCTGACTCAAATTAAGGTTCAACAAGCACTTGTGTAGCACCCTGATTTAAAGTATAGATTTGGGATTAGAGAGAACTCAATCCACAACTCATCGGCCATGTAAACCTACAGAAGTTAGTTTCCTCATTTGTCAAATGAGGCTCAAATCCACTTCACTGGATTTTTGTGAAGATTAAATGAAATAATATATCTCAAACACTTAGCACAGAACTTGGTATGTAGTAAGAGATAAAAACATGTTAATTATTTTGAAAGAGAGTTATCCTGTCTGAAATCAAATATACAATTTCAAAAAAATTAAAGTCTGGCCCTTGAAAAAAAAAAAGAAGGAAAAAATATAAAGTAGCTATTTTTCAACATCTATTATTTTCATGACTCAGTGATTCACTACCATTCAACAAACATGTGGCAGTCACCTATAGAATGCCAGATATGATATTAATGATATAACATTAACCACTTAATTTGATTAAAAGTGAATAGAGAGGCCCTTACCCTTGAGGAGCTGCTCTTTCATGGGAAGGGACAGTCAACAAGAAATGGGTGATGTTTAGGGTGAGTCTTAATGTATTAGTAGGACTTTACTGAGAAGGAAAGGGGGGAAACCATCCCAGGAAGAGAGAAACATTTTCTATTCTCAACTTGAGGCCACGAATCTGACATTCTGTCAAGATTCCCAGAACAGCATAGAACATGGTTGTAGCCAATGTATCAAATTCCACCAGCAAGTAGGAATAAAAATAGAATACATTTGTGGAGTAACTACTATGCTGTCTTGCTGAAACCTTGATGAAGCAGAGTCTCTCAGCAGCTCTATGTCTTTACAGAGGAATTTACATTTCACCCTCACAGTTACTCTCGGAAAGTGATCCTACTAAAGTTTCTCCTTGCAGATGAAGATGCTGATTTATAGCAAGACAGAGTCAGAAGCAGAGCTGGGCTTTGAACTTAAGCAGTCTGGCTGAGGATCTATTCTTAGCCATTGTGCCACACTGCCTCTCAATAGACAACATGACTTGAAACATTTTAAAACTTTCATTGACACCCGTAGACATCCTTAATGAGAATGTTTACCAGGAAAACTGCAGTACTCAGGGGGTCCCTTCTTTCTCCCTTGCACTGTCCCCCGTGGCTCTCCGATGGAGCAGAAGGGCACTTGCAGACAACAGCACAATTTGTAAGATTTTACTAACACTTCTATAGTCGCAGGATCCATAGTAGTAAGGCCTTATTAAACAAAACAAAACAATAATAAAACAATTGGGAAACAATATGGAGGAGTATCTCCATTTGGCCATCACCTAGAAACTAAGTAAAGATGGGAATTTTATACCATATCCAATTGCAAAACAGAAGGAAGAAGCAGGGAGGGCATTATAACTGATCTTGAAAATCTAAATACTTTTCCAATGAAGAAGAAATGGATATTTTTATTTACTTATTTATTCGAGAGAGAGGTCGGGGGAGGGGCAGAGGGAGAGACTCTCAAGCAGACTCCCCACCGAGCATGCAGCCCAACACAGGGCTCAATGCAGGGCTCTATCCCATGCCCAACCCATGAGATCATGACCTGAACCGAAACCAAGAGTCGGACACTTAACTGACTGAGTCACCCAGGCAACCCAGAAATGGATATGTTTGATGACACTCAATAAAGTAGATCCGGGGGCAACAAGTAGAAATCTCTTCTCTCATTCAGTGAAATTATAACAATCAGAACTATCCCAAACCAGAGAAAGTTCCACAGGAAGAATTCCTGTCTGCTTATATGAGGTGACCAATGGGAGGAAACGTCAAACAGGAACCTCAAATACATCTTATAGGTCTTTAAGACCCATTTGTATCACTTTATATTGTATTGTACTATATACAATAAAAGCATTGGTGAAACAAGAGAAAAGTTTATTTCTTTCATTCAAAGAAGTCCAGAAGCAGGTAGCTAGCTTAGGGCTATGTATGCAAGCTTCAGCCAAGAGAAACACAGACTCCTCTTTCTGACCTTCAAAGTCACCTCCCTGGTGCATTATGATTGCTGGAGCTCCTGTCCTTGCATCATCCAGACAGTAGAAATCAGGAAGGAGAAAAGAAAAGGAAAAAAAAAAAAGTGTGGTCCTAGTGGGATCAGTTTCTTTAGGAATTGGTCCTAGAAGTTGTAATGAAAATTTCTGTCATTTGTCATAATTTAGCCACATGATCATATTAGCTGCAGGATCTGGGAAATAGACTCATTAATAACTCAAATAAAATGATGATTCCTCTACTTAATCATATAAGGAGAATAGATATTGTAGTCTCTACTATACCTTTCTACCTGAAGATTTTCTTTTCCAGCTTTGTTCTTTTTTTTCTCTATTCCATTAAAAAATATTAAGCTCTTACTTTGTGCCAAACATAGTGCAAGGCATGAATGGAACACACACACACACAGACACACAGACACACAGACACACAGACACACACACACACACACACACACACACACGGAAGTCATGATCCTCAGAGATATTTGATTCTGGGGAATGCTTAGTGGTACCATACTATCCAGGAGGGAGAGTATTTCCTTTTTTGGAATTTTGAGTAATTTTATATATTCTCTAACATTTTAACTATCACGAATGAAATGAGAATTTTGAATTAATACCAAAGACTCTCCTATGTTCTCTTCCTTGAATTTCAGACATAAAATGAGTAACTTGCTGGATACACCTAACTTTATCTGCCAAAAAAGACATGTTCACCCTCTTTGCAAAAATGGAAAATAGAGAAACTGTCCTGAACTAATTAAAATCACCTCGACCTCCTTTTGGCCTTTTACCCCTTGTTCCAGTGTGTCCCCAAATCTCACCATTTGTGCCCTCCCCAGCTCGAATCCATCTTGACCACTATGGCCCTGGCTCTGGTGGAGGGCACCCGCTTTGACACAGGTGCTTGCAATAGGATTCAAATGCTCCTCCCAGCTTTTTGTCCTCTCCTGGATAAGCACTCTGAACCACGTGGCAGAATGTTCTATGAGCTCTGTAAATTAAGCTGACCCTTTTTCTATTTGGACCCCAAGGATGCCACCCTGCCTCCTTCAACATAAAATCTAGACCCGTGGCTTTGCCCCAGGGAGGTTTCTTAGCCCTGTTCTTTAGGACCTCAGGCCTCATACTTGACAAGTGAGTCCTACGAAATTCCTCAAAGTTCTGACTCTCTGTCATAGTTCACTCCTCTTATGCTCTCCCTTCTGTGTGGAATGCCTCTGAGACCTTTACCTGGCTACTGTCTTGCAAGACCCAGCTTAGACAAGATTTCCTTCAAGAGGACTTTCCTAAACCCTAAACCACCATGTGCATCTGCTTTATGCTCGCCTCACAGCTCTATCGCTTTACTTTCCTTGTTACAGAGTGATGTAATGGTAGGAGTCTTTCATTCCCATTGAACTAGAAGTCCCTTCAAAGCAGAGGATGCCTATATTTTTCTGCCTTTATGTTTCTGGCAGATAAACAAGGACAGGGCATAAAACATGTGCTCAAAATGTGTTCACTTGTGTGGGTGACATTCAGTTCAACCCATCCCCGATTCGGGTGGCTGGCTCCCTGAAAGACACCTCACGTTGTTCTCTTGTTAACTTATTTTGGAAAGTCAAATGGTTTGTTCCCTTTCCACCTATTGAATCGGAGGGCAAACCTCCTTTTTCCCTGAAGTGCAGCATAATGGGTTTGGCTTAGAAGTAATATATGAAGTTCAAACACTTAACCTTTACTTGAGGAGGAAGCAGCATGCTAATTAGTAAAGATGCCCCCTGGGGCTCAAGCTGAATGTTCTTTGCCTTTAGAGATGCTGGAGGGGCCGTCCAGAATCTATTCTAACAGAGCCAAAAACACAGCTTCCCTGCTTTTCCCTCTCAGCCCCAGTTTGAGTTTCCTATGCCTTTTTCAGCTGTTGGAATTGAAACAAGGGCACTTTGCAGACAAAAGACAAGAAACAGTTCCCAGTGTCTCCTGCAGCGTGGCTACTGGACCAGAACTGGGTTACGTGGGTCTCCTGTCTAGCTCTGCCCTCAGACAGGCCCTGGAGCCCTCCCTCCACCCCACCAGAGCCACCGCTGCCCACTTTTAGGAGAAGGAAAGAGACCATCTCTAAGCCTGGCGCCTGGCCTCAGGTTCGTTGCGTGGAGTTTGTAAAATGTGTTTAATTCAAAGGTCCGGAAAAGTCACACACTGCAAAACCATATTCTGGTGACTGAGTTTTTATGTTAAACGAAGACCAATTGGGAGTAAAAGTCATTGAGCTGGACCCTAGGGTTTATTAGGTTGCACAGTGTATCACTGAGCTGTATCCAAACAATACAGTTCCCGCTGGGCTTGATGATAACATCGGGATAGAACACTATGGTCCTGCACTAGAATCTCACTCCCTCCCTGGCCTCTGGAATAATGAGCAGCTGACACCATCAACTCACAGGCTGCCAACTCTATGGAAAAAGGAGACTGATTTGTTTCCATT
The DNA here is from genome assembly GCA_002007465.1 of Ailurus styani. Classification (NCBI taxonomy): domain Eukaryota; kingdom Metazoa; phylum Chordata; class Mammalia; order Carnivora; family Ailuridae; genus Ailurus; species Ailurus styani. Next base: position 512,216 of record LNAC01000861.1, on the reverse strand, counting down.
TTACTCATTTGCAGATCCATTTCCAATGTGCTAAAACAAGCATATTTGTCACATGCTAAGGGTTCTTAAGAGCAGAAGCCAGCCCCAACCCCAAGTGTACCCTGCATGACAGTTGGCGGCTCCTCAAAGGCCAGCTGGTTTGCTTTACTTGCTTAGTTCCACATCTTGAGATTGACGAAGAGATTAATTACAATTTTATTTCTCTTTACAAGTCTACAAAAGGCTGAATAGGACAACAACAGTCAATCTGAGATTAATATTCATGAAACCCTACAGATCACATGGGGAGGGGGAAAGCTCTTTTTATTTAAATATAGGGAAAAAAAAGACAAACTTTCAAGAGCATTCCTTGAGCATGAATAAATACTATTAGGAATGTGAACTAAGGTTGTATCCACCACCTTTAAAAGGAAGCTGGAGCAAGCCAACTAGAAGCGCAGAAAAAGGCGGAAGAGCAGGTGCATAACTGTGAGGGGGATGGAGGGGCCAGCGGTGTTCGCTGGGATAGTACTTGATAGTTCCAAGGAAGTGGCTTTTGTTTTCTTTTGCTTTATTTATTTATTTATTTTTTGGTTGCATTGTAACAACTTTTCAGAATGTTCAAAGTAGACCCGAATTAGCTAGGAGATGGGTAAATTATTTCATGATTATATATTGTATGTCTGTTTGTGAACGTGTCCTAGATACATATCCTGCTTCTTCCTTTGTCTTTCCAACATTGTTTTCACATTTAACATCTTCCTGTGCAGACTATTTTCTTCTCTTTCCCAATTCATTTTTTCCCAATTACCCCTTCTTTCCTCTTCCTTTGTCTCTCATACTTTACCAGCCACAGTCTAGATGTATATTTTAAGGCATTTATTTAATAAACCTTTAATTTGCATTTTTTAAAATGTAGGTTAATATTCACAATAGTCAATGTACATAGTTGAAATTAAGTGGTTTGTTCATCTTGCCTTTTATTCTTTATCAGTGGCCCTACATAAAATAATTTCCTACCTCTACAATATAAGAGAACTCATCTAGCATTCTATCATTGCTAAAAAAAATCTCTTTCATGATCACTGAGCCTAACTAATATTTCACAGATTACAGAACAGAAAGAAATACAAATTTTGTTATTGGGATATCTGTCCAAATTGGATGTCAGCTCTCACAAACTCCCCTATATATATATAAATATATATGTATATATCAATATGTATATATATATTGCTGAGAAATGAAGAACAGAGATTCACCAAAAGGTCTTGAAAATTGAGTTCATGGCACCATGCAATGCTGGAGCTGAAAATAAGCTTGTAATAAAGATATAATTTTTATTTTATCAACCTCATTTTTTTCAAAAAATAATAAACGTTCATGTACATAAAAAAGAATGTAAACATATTAAGATATAGGTAATGAAAACCAACGTAACATCTAGACTAAAAATTAAACCTTGCCAACAAAACTAAAGCCTTTCACTTCCCACTCCCAGATGTAACTACTTATCTTACATTTTTCACTATATATAACATACATATTTTATATACAGAAAATATATATTATGCATAAAATATATAATTATCATGTATAATATACAGAATCATATATCAAGTATATTATGTATAAGTATACAAACTATGTATGAACTCATCCTTAAACAGTACATCTTTTAGTTTTGCAAGTGTTTAAACTTTATATAAATAATATTAAAATGCAGTTATTATTCTGGGACTTGATTTTTTTCACTCATCTTTTTATTCTTGGGATTTAACTATAGAGATTCATACATGCTTATTTACATGTGTGCTGGCTAATATCTTAGTATATGGATATGGGACAATTTATTAGTTCATCTTCTTGCTTGTGAACATTTGGTCTATCTCTAATTTTTTGCTGTTACAGACAAGGCTGCTAAGACATCTTCTGGTATACAAGCATGAGATACTGTCCCAGCGATATATCTAGCAGTAAAATTTTTGGCTCAAATTGTTGCCCTACAAACAATCTACAGCAGTTTTGTTTTATTTTTTATTGTTTTACGACTTTGGCAATAACAGGTATTGCTAAATTTTAAAATTTCTTATCAGTCTGGTAAATAAAACATGGTTTCTTATTGTGACATTTTCATTTTCATTTCACTGATTACTAAGAAAGCTTAAATAGCCAAGCTACGATCCCATAGCTGATCAGTAGCAGAATTGAGGCTTAAATCCATGTCTGGCAGGCTCTATTGTCCATGTTTCTTCTATTTTACTATATTATCTATTAATATTATCTATTTACTATATTATCTATTAATAAATTTACAATAGTATCTATTAATTACTATATTATCTATTAATATTACCTTGTATATAACAAGACATGCTTAAGCCTGAAAAACCTTTTTTAAAATATACTAAGTCTTGTGTAATAAACATTCACATACACTCATACATTCATACTCATATACATACACATGAAAAGTTGGGGATAGGAGACAATCAAAAATATGAGTTGATTTTATGTAAGACCTAAAAATGATCTCACAGCAGCTGGGGGAAGTGAAATGTGGCCAGTTACTCTATTAATAGTAGGCTAACAGTATTTTTACTGTACTTATATTCCCTAACTAAGTCAGTTGGTAGACTTAGCTGATACTGTCACAGAAACAGATTTTTTAATTCTAAGAACTCAGTTCAATTCTCTTCACTATTACACATTTAATAAAATGATTAAATATATAGAATTGCTACAGATACTTACACAGAGAGATATTGTAGTCATTATGTAATAAAAATGAATAGGAGTAATTCACAAGTTGTTTATACTTATGAACATACCCAATATCTTGGCAAGATGTTTCATATGCTAATGCAGAATATGGCGAAAGTATGTAACTGGTTAGGGGAAATCTCATGGGTCCTGTGTCTTTATATTAGTGAAGGTTCGCCAAGAAACCGAACCAATAGGATAGATATAGAGATATATAAAGATATAGATGTAGATTAAGGACATAGATGAGAGACAGAAAAAGAGAGAGGGAAGGAATTGGCTCATGGCCCATGTGATGATGAGGCTGAAAAAGTCCCAAAATCTGCAGATTGGAGTCCTGATGACCAGGGAGGCCAGTGGTGAAAGTTCAAGTTTGAGTCCAAAAGACTAATGTCCCAGCTCAAAGACCATCAGACAGAGACAGAAGATTCTCTCTTGTTCAGCCTTTTGCTCTATTCAGGCCTTCAACGAATAGGACAAAGCCCACCCACACTGCAGAGAGCAATCTGCTTTACTCAGTCTATCAATCCAAATCTTAATTTGTCCAATAATTCCCTCAGAGGCACACCCAGAATAGTGGTTGACAAAATATCTGAGTACCTTGTGGCCCACTCAGGTTGACACAGAAAATTAACCATCACAGTTCCTTTTCTAAAGAAAAGTATCATATACTTTTGATATGATATGTATATATATGACATATACATATGTATATGACATGATATATACATATCATACAATTATAAGTGGTTACCACAGAGTACTATTTGGGAAACAGATGTTCAACATGAGGCAAAAAAATGAAGTTAGTGGGTAAATATGCTTAGTTCCTAAGCTAAACTTCCTGAGTACAAACCCTGACTCCATCTTCACCATCAGCGTGACCCCGAGTGATTTCTGTAAATGCTCTCTCGCTGTATCTGTAGAACTTATATAATAATACTGATAACTGCATGGGGTTGAGAGGATTAAATTAGTTAATTCACATCAAAGTCTTGAAACAGTGCCTACCATGTTCTCAATCTTGATAAATTTTAGTTATTTTTAGGATTTATGCCAAAAACTAGGGAACAAGAAATCTCCCTCCACCAAGGCAGCAACACTAATGGTGGCATCTGGAAGCATATTTTAGGAGGGAATAAGGGTGAGCAATTAGGGGCAATAATGAGTGGGGTGATTATTGCCTCTAAGAGGAGATGTAAAGATGTATGGGAGAAGGAGAAAGTAAAGGAGCTCAAGAGAACTGGATTTTCAAAAGCAAATTTATTAAAGCCACCTGTAATAATCTTATGTTCCTACCACATTCCCTTAAAGACTCTCAAAACATCATTTCTGCATGTTGTAATTGTAAATAAATTACTTATTTAATCCTCAGCCTGTGCCATGGCGTGGGCGTTAATGTGTGTTGTAAGATGGCGTAAAACTGTATTTACTCCGAAAGCCAATTTAGACTAATAGGGAAGTTTGATTTAAATTAGTAAAAAAAAATCTAAACTATAGACTACTTTTAACAACATTCGTTTACACTAAGTTTACTTATCTGACTTCATGTACTTGAAAGTGATGAAGTATAGCTTAGTAAATAGCCCTTGGGGACCAGCTTTAAAGACTAGATAAGAACATTTTGTTTTTACATATAATTTGGTGTATATTTTAAATGCAATTAAGGAAGGTGCATAAATAGTGTTTAATTTCTCAAATATATTAAAAATTCTTCCTCAAATTTCTACCACATTGTCAATCTTTGAAGTAGGTTTTGCTGAGCAAAGGTAAACACGATGCTGATCTTTATCAGAATTGTCACAAATACCAAATCGAGCTTGAGTTAATGAGATGGAAATCTATTCATGTACTCCTTTTCCTGAGGCCTCACCATTTCCTGAACATAGAAGCCGGAGATGAAGTTCAAGATCTCTATAGCTGCCTTAAGCTCCAAGTTCCTGGGCTGTTATGTCTCTGAAGTGTTTTGATGGAAAATTGTATATAATTTGTAAAGAAGAGATTATTAAATCTTGGCATCCAGAATGTGAGGGATGAGAGATCCAGGAAGTGAGAGTGTGGAATTAAGCTTCCAGGTTTCATTTTCTTTGGAAATTCCCAAAGTAGTAGCAGTTAATGGCCAAGAAGGGAAACAAGCACTAAGCATTGAGTACCAGGTTCTGTGCTAGGTGTTTCAATGTTATCTTATAAGAAACACAAATCCCCCTGATATTGTCACTAGTATCAACTCCACGTAACTAATGAGGAAGTTAAAGCACTGAACAGTTGAATTAACAGTTAGTAACTCCTGAACACAGGATTCAAATTCACACCTGCCTGACTCCAAAGCTCTTTCCACTGCATTATACCTTCCCTAGACCAGGTCAGTTTTATCAGCTGCTCCATTTTCCAGAACTGTATCCTACAAACCTTGTCTGATCAATCCCAATCCCATTATTATGCGCCAAATATCGTGAACCTCCCAAAATTTACATTTTGGAGCCTTAACCCACAATGTGATGATATTTGGAGGTATGGCCTTTGGGAGGCAATCAGGTTTACACGAAGTCACGAGGGAAGAGTCCCTATGATGGAACTCGTGCCTTTATAAGCAGAAGAACACGAATCAGAGCTCTCTGTCTCTGCAGTGTGAGGATATTGTGAGAAGATGGCAATTGGCAAGCCTGGAAGGGGGCCATCACTAGAAACAAATACACTTGCTCCCTGACCTTGGACTTCCTAGTCCGCAGAACTGTGATAAACAGGATGTTTATCATTTAATTCCAAGTCTGGTGTTTTGTTAGAGCAGCCCAAGTTGCCTAACGCCCATCCTCCCAGAAGTGTTTCCTATTGCTGTCAAATAATTGGTTTTCAAAAGTTAAAAACCATGACTCTCATACCAATACAGACTGAGCGTGCATCAAAGATTTTATACAATTCCTTCATTAATGAGGAAACTGGGAAGTTGCAAAGGTAGTTCAAAGAGCATTTTGAGAAAGTATTTGTAGTCCACCAGGAAAGGCTCATTTCGAAATAACTTTCCTGAGCTAGAGACAAACTTGGTTAGGGTCCCATGCAGCCATCAAACTTTAGGGATACCATTTCTCCCACACGGAAACCTACAAGTTCACATGCAACTTCACAGAATTTGAGCCCCCAGTAGGAAATAGTAAGATCAAACAAAGGTCAAAGATTTTCTATTTTCCATAGAAAATCACATATACTCCTTGTTCAGCAGCATTCCAGTGAAGCATTAAAACATCCCAGGGGGGGCATGCCACCAGCCTTTTTGCATTATTTCTACATTTCAAATAATTTTTCTTAACACTATATCACTATTTGTTCTTCTAGCCCCTGCTTATTTTATCATGCGATTTATAGAAGTTTATGTAACAGTTTAACTTTGTCATCTTATTACCCTCTTTTGACGCCCCGCTATTTGAAGGTAGGTCCAGCTCCTAGGAACACAGTGCCAATGAGAAAAAAAAAATGTTTGATCAATTATAATTGAATAAATAAGTGAATCTGAACTATGTTTAATGTGTTCACAAGCAGGTTGCTCAGAGGGTTTTTGATGTACACAAATCCCAGTGGCAACAGAAGCAGCAGCTTTTCTGTCTGCAGCAGTGATTCTTCCCCCCAAAGCAATGACATCCAGCATCACCAAATTCCTACAGGGTAGTTCTCATGCGGTCACCTCATTTCTCATGCATTAGACTCCATACGTCTAGGAAAACATTATCAGGTCCCTCAGCAGTTGGGAAGCCCAATTTTATTCTCCCAGTATCATTTCCAATGGACTTTTCAAGCAGAGCTCATCAGACCTTTGAGAGCATCATAGCTTTTATAGAAAATGTATTCAACCCTTCTTAGGATAGGATTAAAGAAGGTACAGTACATGAAATTATAGTTTCTTCCTGATGTTTCCTCTTGCTGTGGCCCAATACAAGACTTGCTCAGAATAACGAAGTATCTTCTTATCCCAGGGAACGGGTGTGTAGCTTTCCTCCCCTAGCCATCACGAACAATATAATTTGTTATTGTCATCAGCAGTGTTTTGCTCTGGCCGGAATGCTCAGTAGAGCTCCCCTCAAGATGGTGCTCACATCAGCATCACCAGGGGGAAGTTTACATATGCAACTTTCCAAGCACATGCAAAGCTCCCTTTATGGCAGCATAGAATTTACCATCCTGTCCTGTCAACTCTAGCAACTCAGGAATCTGGCAACTGTGTTATGTTACTTTTTCTGTAAACTCCAAAGGATTCAGAATTGCTTAGACAAAGAAAGTCACAGCAACATTTGCTGGGCATCTCTGAATGTTTCTTTGAAAAACCATACTTTATATTTGGTTTCGCTGGTGTATATTTTTGTAGTTATTTTTCTGGATCTGCCACCTGTAAGTTTATAAATTGAGAGCCTTAATTTTTTGACCTGTAAGAGGAAGGTAATAGTACCTATACTGCAAGGTTGTGATGAATATGAAATCCAGTAACATATGTGAGGTGCCTACTGTGGTGCCTGACACATAGTAAAATGTTGTAAAAGGAATTCTCTCCTTTCATCTTTCCCACTTTCCCTACAATGAAATTTGTATTTAAAAATGTCTTTCCAACTGTCCGTTCCTAATCCACAGGTCTGTCCAGATAGACATTATGTCACTTGTATATGACATCCTTCCATCTGTGGGGATAAGCTCAGTCCAGCACAGTCTGGAGAGCCCACCTGAAACCTAGAAATGGTGGAAAAGCTACTTCCCTTGGCAGCAGAGTCTAGTGATGTTTGTGAAGGGGCGGGTGAGAACCAATGACAGACGAAATTGTATATTACTTGTTAGGGCATAGTAAGCGCTAAGCATGACACTATGTTAAAAATTGAGCATATCATCTTATTTAATTTTTACAATGATCTTGAGAGGATATATTACTACACTGCTGTTAGGATCAAAATACTGATGCTAAAAGAGACTTAATTAATTAGGTAGGTGAAAGAGGTAGGATGTAAGCCTATAGTCCTCATGTCTGAGCTTTACCATTTTGCCCACCTTTGCTCTCAGATTCCCTCTCTTCAGGTTAGGTGCTGAAACACCTAACAACCACCTAACACCTTCACGATATCCACTTCTGTCTAGACACACAAACATCAAAGCACTGCCTGGGTCCATTCTTTTCTGCTGGTTCTTGAGCCTCTAGATCTTCTCATTCTCCTGTTTCCATCAAATGTTCCCTGCTATGGGTTCCATCCTTCTTTGGAGGCTTAATATGTCTGTGTTGAAATTCCCAAATACACACATTTGTATTTTGACAAGAGACAGTATTTATCTGCTAAGGCTTAATGTAAGCCCATGTGGGTAACCTCAGTGGTGGGAATTTTAGACACTGAGCAAGCTCATGGTGTGAAAACTCATCCCTCTCCCAGACTTCCACCCTTCCTACACATAGGATGGCTTTCCCCGCAGAAGCCATGTCCATCCCTTAACACTCAGCACCCCCATGGATTTAATGCTTTTAGTGTAAAACATTTGCGGGCTTTGAGACCAACTCTGCTAGATGATATTCTTATAGGAAAGATGGTGTTAGTATCATAAAACTTATTCCTTAGAAGTCAGTATGATAAACACCCAATTCTTTCTGCATTTGCAAACCCCCCCTTTTTTTTTTGGATGAATTTTGCTGAGGGCTAAGCTTGGTACATTTTCTAGGACCTAATTTCATGGATCTTATGGCTTCTTTAGTTTCCTGGAAAACATACCACAGGTGCTTTGTTGCCTCTTTTGCAACCCTAAGGTATTTTCTAGATTCCTCCCCTGTCTCATCTTAGTGATTGGAATTTTTAAAATCTGGTCAAAGTTTAAGTATGTTTAGTCTATTGCAACATTACATAGTATCTTTCATAACTCAGCACTGATTACATGATCTAAAATAAACTATTATCTTCGGTGTGAGCATTTTCTCACTACTTCATCATAAGTTAATTTACCATGGAGAACTAAAGGACTAGCACTCTATAAGGCATAAAACATGACACAATATTAGCAAAAACTGCTCAAAGTATTTTTATGCCTCCAAGAAATTGACATTTAAAAAAATAGGAAAGCAAGCAGAGTATTAAATACTGAAGTATTCAAGGAAGTCTGTTATACATGTGCCCGTGACTATGTGGGTAATTGTTTTTGTTTGTTTGTTTGTTTTTATAAAGTGTTGGTCTTGTTGAAGTGAAAGGTATTAGATTTTCTTGCATTCATTAACATGAACCTCTAGCAAGGAACTGTAGAGAGAAAACAGGATGTTGGCTTTGGAGTCAAATAGGAGAGTGGTAACTTACAAGAAATAAAATCTGTAGAGTTAGGGTCCTGCCCAGATATTCTTGGGTCACTTTACTGGCTCTGTAGACCCCATCTCCCAGGTTCTGTTTACTAGGCTGATGATTGCTCACCTGAGACACCTAGGTGTTGTACATGAATGGAGATAGAGAAGATGCTGTGAGGATGTGTCCATTCCCTTCCCTGTTCCATAGCGTGCATGAAAGGCCAAAGCTTTTGTCTCTAGGCAGGACAAATAATTCTGGGGTGTAACCTTACGTGTCAGAGGCCACCCACGCCGCCAGCCGATTAGACTGAACTCTGGCTTGCCTTCTTTGGTTCCTGGGTTCCCGATCCCACCCCTCACTCCATTCATGGTTTGTTTGCTTGTTTGTTTGTTTTCTCTTAGCAGCAATTCTTTAATAAATTACTCGCAAATGAAACTTTGCTTCATTCATTCAGGCTCTGCTTTTGAGAGAACTTCACCTAAGGAACAGATGCACATATATATTTGATTAAAATACTTTCCCTGATCTGACATATATCCTGGATCTTTGCATAAGGAATGGAAGGGATTTCTGATGCAAAAGGCAGTGTGACTTCATCTATCTAGATTTGTTGTAGCTTTGCTGTGTGTCAACTTGGCTAGGCTGAACCACACTTCCCCAGATTCTCTTCCTTATATGTTTTTTGTTAGAGTGAGCCATAGGAGAGATTCTTGAGAGATTTGCAGCTCCCTGATGAAGGGCTCTGGCTTCCACAGGCTATTCACCACAAAGGCAACAGAAACACGTTTTGGTTCTTTCTTAAGTGCTCCAGCTTATGCTTGTGGGTACCAGCTTGCTCCTGATCTTTATATTCAACAGCCCCGTAGACTTTAAGCTCCAGCATCAGCCACAAAGACAATAACCTTACAGAGACTGCTTCATTGGTTCCCATAATTCATGTAAGGTCAAATCCTTGAAACAAAGCTCTTAAGATTATATGTATGACACATATATAATCATATATATACAACAAACAAAGAGGAGGCAGATGATGGAGGAAAGCCAGTCAGCAGTTTCTAACCTGGATAAAATAAGTGGGCTTTGAATTTCAGAAAATTAGAAAAAAAAAAAAAAGCTATGTATAAAGACTTGGACTGGTTTGGTAAAAGAATTAAAAATCTTATTCTAAAACACCAGATCAACGATGGGGGAAAGGACATGGAAAACTCAAATCTTCAACATCTTGAGTTATCCTATACAAAGTACAAGAGAAAATAAGGTGAATGCACTACAAAACTATATGCAATCTGCTAGGAGGGTGAGGCCCCACCACCCCTCTTCCCCCAGTCATCTTTGTTGCTGCTTTTATCTTCCTTTCTAAAAAAAAGTGTCAACTAGCCTTGTGACAGTCCCCGCTGTGAGGGCAATGGAGCCTGGAAGGAAAGTGGAGCTGATTCCAAAATCTCACACTGGAAATGTAAGGACAGAAAAAGACAGGATAGCTATACCCAGCTTTGGAGTACGAAGTACTCATTGCCTCTGGAGTAAGGACTATCTTAATTTAGTAGTTATTTTACTGAAGAATAATTAACATACAGTGTTATATTAGTTTCAGGTGTATACTATAGTGATTCAACAATTCTGTACATTACTCAGTGCTCATCACCGTAAGTGCATTCTTAATCCCCATCACCCATTTCACGCATCCCCCCCATCCCCCCCATCCCCCC
>LNAC01000861.1:334457-501464 GCA_002007465.1 Ailurus styani | reverse complement strand
CCCCCCCACCTCTGGCAGCCATCAGTTCGCTCCCTCTCTTTGAGTCCATTTCTTTGTTTGTCTCTTTTTTTCTTTCCTTGTTCATTTGTTTTGTGTCCTAAATTCCATGTATAAGTGAAATCATGTCATATGGTATTTGTCTTATTTCCCCTCTAGGGACATACTCTATAAAGTATTTTCATGCATGTATGGAAAGCATGTATGTATAGAAATAAAAAGATGGAAAGGCATGTATGTATGGAAAGAAAAAGATTCTCACTGCTGGTTTGTTAATAATAGTGACATCTATTAGCAATCTACATTCCCATCAGTAGTTGAATAAATACATTTTGGTATATTTGCATAATCAAATACTATCTGGAATTGTAAAGACAAGTTAAAGTGAGTGCGAGTGTGACGGCGGGTCTGTGTGTCTGTACATGTCTCAAAAATAATAATGTTGAATAAAAATACAATCTGGCGGGCGCCTGGGTGGCTCACTGGGTTAAAGCCTCTGCCTTCAGCTCAGGTCAGGATCTCAGGGTCCTGGGATCGAGGCCCGCATCAGGCTCTCTGCTCAGCAGGGAGCCTGCTTCCTCCTCTCTCTCTGCCTGCCTCTCTGCCTACTTGTGATCTCTCTCTGTCAAATAAATAAATAAAATCTTAAAAAAATACAATCTGGCAAATAATGTGTTTTAAAAACCCCCAAACAATCCAATGTACTTTTATAGATATATACGTATGTAGGTAAAGTTTTATGTATATTTTTTAGTTTGCTCTTGACATATATGTAAAGTGTAAGAAGTTAAACAGGAAGGATTCACACCAGAGCCATGACAGCAGCTAGGTCACAGGACTAATTCAGATATCAACTGTATCTTTAACATTGTTTCTTTAAAACAGGAAAACAAATCAAATGTTAGTATTTGTAAATGATGGGAGGTAGTGTTTAGATGGTGTTTGTTTTACTACTTTGGACTGCTCTGTGTGCTTGCTTTTTCCTACCTAAAAATGAAGCAAGTTGAAGAGTCACGTTTGGTGAGAACAAACATCTCTCCGCAAACTGACTGTGCATGAGGTAGGAAGAAGGCTGTGGAAGGTAACACCCTGGTTTGGGAGAGGAATGTGTAGAGGAAAGGAAAAGGAAGAACTCTATAATTTATACATATCTGCATATGTACTGTTTCATCAGTTGCAAAGAAAATGTCTAGGTTTAGTAATGGAAGAATTTAATTAAGAAAATTGGATGAAAGAGGAGCAAATAACATGAAGAGCATGCAGAGGTAATTCACAACAGAAGCAATATAAATGACTTGTAAATATTTGAAAAGAATGCTCATGCTCATAGTTATAAAAATTCAAATTGAAACAAGAATGAATTGCTCATACCCCTAACCCCCATTTGATTGGAGAAATCAAAAAGGATATGGAGGAAAAGGCACTGTAGATAAGAATGTAAATTGGTCTAATCTTTCTGGAGGGTGATCTGGCAATATATATCAAAAAATTTTAGGGAAAGCATTTGGGAAGCCCTGAAAAGTTATTTGTGAGTATATGCATTATCACATATTAGTGATAAAGATGAAATTAAAGCAATCTTAATGTCTATTAATAGGAAAGGAAAAATACATTAGGGTGCATTTAAGCAAAAATGTGATACATAGCTATTAAAAATTGCAGGGTAAGTAACAATGCATTTATTTGTGAGAAAGAATGACAATGTTACATAGCTAACTGCAAAATAAGGTTAAAGAGAGTAGCTTGTGTAATCCCATTTTGTAAAAATATAAAATAAATAAAATGCATGAGTGCTTACATTAATTAAAATTCTTTTCAGTATGTTCTCCAACTTCTTCGCAATGAGAATGTGTTTCTTTTGTTAACAGGAATTTAATGTAAGTCCAAAGTTCAAATAATAAATACAGAGATCTATCCATAATAAAATGGACATAATTAAAGATCAAGTTAATTATATGAAAGATAAATTCAGGGAAATGTTCAGGGTTAGAGAAAAAAAGAAATTATTACAGAAATGATGTTAATCATTCATCTAATGAGAAATCTAGCAGAGTATAGACACAATGGAAAGAAGAAAAAAATAATAAAAATGCAGGAATGCAGGAACTTTTTCCCTGAACTAAAGAAAGAAACAAAACCAGAATAGAGTCCCTTCCTGGTCACTCCCGCCAAATGTAATGAAACTCATTTATGAGTAGACACATACTAGGGAACCCTCATAACTACAGGATGGACAGACAGCCCTATACATTTCAGGAGGAAAATTTTTCTGTCTTTAAGTTAAGAATGGAGAATTGAAAGCATATTCTGATCTCTACTTCCTCCTAAAATCCTCTAAAATGACAGTAAAAGTTGACGAGCACAGGGAAAAGCGGCCAAAGAAAGAATATGAGAAGCCACAAACTGAGCAGAGACTAACATGGTAGGTAAGATAATCCAGAAACTTCATGTCACGGCGGTGGGGGGGGGGGCAGGTACTGTAGGGAACAAGAGAAAGTGATATAACCACCACTGATATTAGTAGCCATAGTAATAAATATGAACACAAACCACTAATATACTGTATAATTTTAGAAAAGAAATGCATTCATGAAACAAAAAAACTGTCATGTGTTTTTTTAAAAATTTATTTTAAAACTATTGAAATTAAAATTACAATAGCAGACATGACAAGTGCACCAGAACCATTAGAAAACGAAGCTCTTAAAATCTCCCAGACATGAAATAGACCACATAGAGAAAACTAGGAGTTTTAATCCAGGAAGTCTACAATCAAATAGTAAGAGTTTCAGATACAAAGAAGAGAAGAAATGAAGAGGGGAAGTTATTAAAGAAAAAACATCCAAGAATGTACCTCAGAACTGAAAAGCCTAGAAAAAATAGTATAAACATACATGCGCACACACACACACACACACACACACACACACACACACACACACTAAACAGTTCCTATTTAAAAAGAGAAAAGCAAAACTCTGAATAGCATTTGCCCTCCCACCAGCAACGTTACAAGCTGGAAGACAGTGAAGAAGTGTCTTTGAAATTCTCAGGGGAATTAAACCTGGTCCAAAAAAAGAAAAAAAAAGTAATTTAAATGTCATGGGAAAATAAAGATGTTTTTAAATATTTAAGTTGTCAAAAAAATCAACCTCTCATGTATCCTTTTAGAGGAACTACTGGAGATTTTCCTAGGCTATAACAGAAAAGTAAACCCAGAAAGATGAAGCCAATCAAGGAAAGAGAAATGCCAATCAAGTAGAGAGAGAAGGATTTCCTAGAAAACTGGTACAAGGGGATCCCAGAGTACTAGTTATACAATCACTGTGAAATATGTGTGCAGGTGGATCAGATGAACAGGGATAACCCTAAGAGGGGGTGATGGGTAGAGGTGAGCAATGAAACTAGTGGACATTCTTGGTGTGTTTGCTTAAATTTCCAGAAGGTTTGCAAGTCTTTCAAGGATTGAGCTGGTGGTAGGTATGTGCATAACTAAGCAAGCCAAAAAATGAGGGAAGGATTGAAGGGGTCAGAAGAAAGGAAGTTCTACAGTAAGGGAAACATCACCATATAATACTGTTTAGCTTAGCTGTGCATAGTATTTATATAGTCTATGTTAAGAAAAATACTGCATTTAGAGTTAACAGGAATTGGTGATAAATCTACACAGGGACCATGGGAACATTGTGTCTATGCGTGTGTACTGTTTGAGGAAATTGTAAGAGAAAAATTTCATATTTTCCATACAAGGAACTCAATGAATAATATATAAACCTAAAACACCAAGAAATTGCAGCATAAGCATAGTATTTAGGAATATAGAACCAAATTCCAGGAAGAAACTTACCAAAAGATGATGAGAACATGGCTCAGATGGTGGCTAGTTTTTACTATAAACCTTCTAGGCTTTGCCTTATTTACTCCTCTACAATTTACTTGATAGAATAAAAAAGGAAATGTATGGTGCAGCTGCTATGGAAAACATGATGGTGTTTCCTCAAAAAAATAAAAATAGAATTACCATATAATCCAGTAATTTCACTTGTGGGTATATACCCAAGATACGTGAAAGCAGAGACTTGAATAGATATTTGTTTGTTTGTTTGTTTTTTAAATTTTATTTTTATTATTTGCCCAAGGGGTACAGGTCTGTGAATCATCAGGCTTACATCTTTCACAGCCCTCACCAAAGCACAAACCCTCCCCAATGTCCATAACCCATCCACCCTGAATAGATATTTGTAAACCATGCCCTTATCAGGACTATTCACAATAATGTGAAAATAAATAAAAGGTGAAACTAACCCAAATGTCCATTAACAGTTGAATAGAAGAACAAAATGTGGTCTATGCATACTATAGAATACTATTCAGCCACAAAAGGGACAAGATTGCGTTATATGCTCTTATGTGGATGGACCTAGAAAACCATGTAAAGTACAATAAGGCACATGCAACAGGAGAGATACTATAGGATTCCACTAATGTGAGTTTCCCAAAGTAATCCAATTCATAGAGACGGAAAATAGAGTAGTTGCCAGGGGCTGGAGGGATGAAGGATTGGGGAGTTTTAGTTAAATGGGTACAGAGTATCTGTTTGAGATGATGAAAACATCCTAGAGAGGAATAGTAATGAAGATTGCACAACAGTATCAATGTACTTAATGCCACTGAACGACACACTTAAGAATAGTTAAAATGGGAGTGGGGGGCACCTGGGTGGCTCAGACAGCTGAGTGACTGATTCTTGACTTTGGCTCAGGTCATGATCTCGGGGTGGTCAGATCAAGACCTGCATCAGGCTCTGCACTCAGCAGGGAGTCTGCTTGAGGATTCTCTCCCCCTCTCCCTCTGTCCCTCCTCCCTGAACACATATGCACTCTCTCTCTCAAATAAATAATAAATAAATCTTAAAAAATAGTTAAAATAGTAAATTTTATTTTCTGTATATTTTACCACAATAAAAGAAGTAAGTGTAATTCTTCCTGTCCCCTCTCTTCTCTTCCACTTCTCTATTAGCTTCTGATTGCTACCATAATGAATTAACAAAAACTTAGTGGCATAAAACAACCTTAATTGATAATCTTAATTCTGAAGGGTAGAAGTCCAACACTGTTCTTGCAGGTGTTGCCAAGACTGCCTTCCGCATTCCTTTCTGAAGGCTTAGAGCAGAATCTGTTTCCTTGGCTTTTCCACCTTCTAGAGGCCATCCAAATTCTTTGGCTTTTGGTACTATGTTCCCTCTTCTAAACCAACAATGTTGCATCTCTCTACCCATTCTTCTGTAGCTTCACTTTTGTGGGCTCTGATCTCAGCTGAGAAAGGTTCTCTGATTTTACTACTCATGTGATTAGATTGGACCCACATATAATCCAAGCCATTCTCTCATCTCAGGTTCCTTCATCTCAATCACATCTGTAAAGTCCCTTTTGGGAGGTGTGGAAACATGTTCACACAGTCCAGGGATTAAGATGTGAACATCTTTGAGGGACCATTATTCCACGGACCATGCCTCCTCTCCATGCACAATTCCTCTCAAATCCATTTACTCTGAGTCAGGGAGCCAGGACCCATGATGGACCAGAGCGGGTGTCAGAGTCTGTGTGTGGAGTGGAGGGTGCCTATATTAAAAGGTAGCCACACGCAAGTTACAGATCCCTGAACAGGGTAAGAATAACCCCCCAGAAAGGACAGAGTGTATGAGATGTCTGGAGCCCAAGGAAAATGAGGAGGTGAGGAAGGTGACAGCCAAGGTGAATGGCGGCTCTGCAGGGAAGGGTGAGTGAACTGTGGAGTCATTGGTGGGAGGTGACCTGGAGGGACTGCGTATCAGATGAGAGAGGTAGGAGCAAGCTCACACAGGGAGGGATGGTGCTAAACAGGGAGCATGTTGGAGACTAAACAACATGGGAAGGATTCCTGGTTGAGGGAACTTAGACAGTGGCCTGCAAGAGGTGTCAGAGCTCAGCAGGAGTGAAGAGGTCATCCTGGAAGCAGAGAAGGTTGCTGTGGCCATGGGAGAGTTTTTACACATAAGAAGGCACATCAGATACCTTAAGGATAATGAGAACCAGGTTTCAAATATTGGAAGAAAGGAGTTACTAGTCTGGAAAGGGGGAAAAATACCTAGAATAAACCTGTGATAGTAAGTAGAAATTAGAGGTATGGATATGAATTCATGATAGCAATGCATATACAGGGAAAGTCACAAATATGATAAAAATGGGTATGTATACATCACATAGGCACACTTCTAATATATATGCATATTCAAGTAACTGGACATAGCAATAAGCACACTTTGCACCTAGGTGGTGTTATTTAAGTGCTATTCTCCAATTAATACAACTAGCGTTCCCTGGAAAATTGGCTGATTCTGGGGTTTGTACAGGGAACATGTAAGCTTGAAACATCTTGTGCCAGAAAGTACAAGAGTGGTGCAAAAAAATGACTGGGACATGCCAATAGGACAGAGAAATCAACTTGAAGAGGCTCTCATGGTCAAATGAGGACAGCTGTAGCATCAAAATAAATAAAAATTGTAGTAGATAACACCTTGAATAAAATAGGAAAGCATGAATTCATGATAAATTGTTTAAAGGAACAAATTGAAAGTTTATGAAGAGCAGAATATTTAAATATTCTCAAAGTACCTCCACCCAGAATACTTATTATTTGAAAAATGTAGTGGGAAAGTCTGGCAGAAAATGCCTTTTTAATGCCTCAGAGTTAACATCAGTAATAGGACAAATACACAATTTTAAACTTAATCATTTTTTGGCAGAACTTGAATACGTTCTGAAAGTTAGTTGATAGTAGCGTATTGATGCTAACTGCCTAGTTTGGTGGTTGTATCATGGTTATGAAGGAGTATGAATGTCCTTTTTTTTTTTTTGGCAGGAATTCTGGTGGTGATGGACATCAGGCTTGATGGGAGGGACTAGAAGTCCATCAATGCCATTAGAGTCCATGATATGTTTTTACTATCAGGATACACATTGTAGTAAATAATGTTGAAATACTGTTATACTCTAGGAGGGGATTCCCTTCTCTTATTTCTATGTAGTTGGTTACTACCATAAATTAACTAGAATTACTCAACCTTACTTTCGGCAGCTGATGCCAGCTGTTCTTCAGAAATTGGATCTCTTGGAAGCAACATCAGAAAAAAATCGTAACTCCCGCAACGGTACCAGGTTCTCCTGAATAATGATCCTGCATGAAGTAGACTCATGGGGTCAGGTTCCCCAGTGTAGTTGGTCTCATCACTGTGAGCAGACACTTCTCAGCCTGTACCATGAGCTGAGCCAGGTTTCCAAGGCTTCATAACGCAGATGACTTCATGAAATGAAAACTTGAATCCAAGTTCTGGTCAAACAGGAATCATTAAATGAAACTGATTTAAAAAGTTTATAAGTGAAGCATTCTTTTATAATATATTTGCAATAATTTCTGAATAATCCTGAAATTGTTTCAAAAAATATTGTAACCATCTAATTAAATACAAAACTACAATACTGAACTCAAAAAAAAATTTTTCCTTCCCAGATTTTCATCATCCAGTATAAAAGTAACCAATGTGGAAAAAAAAAAAAAGATTCCTGATTTGCTTGTGACTCCACCTCACAAAACTAATTTAAAAAATTAATATTTATAAATAAAACTATTTGAAAATACTGATTATCCTGGGGAAAATATGTTTAAAAGAAATTATTTAGAAAATAAAGGAAATTGGACTGCATTATACTTTTCCTCAGAGCACTCAATGTGAGGAAATAAGTGGAATAAAGTCTTCAAAGTTTGGAGTAAAAAAGAATTTGATTCTAAAATTCTCTACCGAGTTGGGTTACCAGGGTGGCTCAGTTGGTTAAGCGTCTGCCTTCAACTTAAGTCATAATCTTAGAGTCCTGGAATCGAGACCTATATGGGGCTCCCAGCTCAGTGGGGGGCCTGCTTCTCCCTCTGCCTGCTGCTCCCCCTGCTTGTGCTCGCTCGCTCTCTCTCTGACAAAAAAATAAATAAAATATTTTTAAAAATAAAATAAAATTCTCTACCCAACCAGAATATTAATCTACTCTGAAAGCAAAACTCTTTCCCTCCCCCAAATTTTATAAAAATGCTTTATTTATAATAGCAAAAATGTTAGAAACAAGCTATAAAGTCCAAGGAATTCAAGAACGTAGGTGACATAGGATAGGAGAAGCAGTGGCAGGTAATGGTGGTCCAGAAGCAGTGATTAATAATGAAAGTAAACCCCTATAAACACTAATGCTTAGAATGTATAAATTCATTTAATCTCAAAATCAATCAACAAGATAGGTACTGCTGTTCTCACCATTTATGGCACAGGGAGCATAAGTGACTCCTTCAAGTCCTCTGAGCTAGTAAATGCCAGAGACAAGGGTTGCCCAACTCCAGAGCTATATCCTTAACCACTCTACATGCTGCCTGTGCCCATATAAATGAATGGACTTCAGCTGAAATTGAAAGAGAATCCGTTTGGCCTTTAACACCTGAAAGCTTCTCCTTTGATTAATAAAGTTGAATGATAAAAATTTACAGGTAATTTTATGTTAGTTTAATCACACAACTCAGTTAGTAGTATATGTTTGTACTTACAGATATGATTATACTCACTGAACAGATTGTAAATTTTTTAAAAGCCCCCCAAATGAAGAAATAACTATAGAACTCACAGAAATCAGTAAGCCAGATGGCAAAAATGCATTATATATATATATATATCCATATATATATCCATATATACATATATAAAATAGAGGTGTATTTATAATATATAAAGCTTGACATTAGAAGTTGGAGAGTGGAATTAAGGTTAGAGGTATGAATGGATACATTGACTTCTCATTCTATGCCTTTAATTACTTTTTGCAGTTATTTTACAATGTGCATGCAACCTTTGTGAAATTTAAAAGAAAACTAATTTTAAAGTACAATGTGGAATGCTGATGATTTTAGAAAAGAATTCAGTAGATCTGTTTGTATGGACCTGGGAAGAGATTTCGAACTTATCGTTGAATGAAAGAAGTAGATTGCAGAGGATCCTAATGGTGTCTTAAGCATGTCCACTCTGTTCTGTGTGTGCATGCATGTGCATTCACCTGTGGAAATGTCTGTGTGTGTGTGTGCGTGTGCATGTGTGTGTGTGTGTGTGTGTGTGTGTGTGTGTGTGGCATATATGCATGCGGCCAAATGAATAAAAGGTTTGGAAGAATACACAGTAAGCAGCTGAAAATGGCTGAGTCTAAGGATAGGATAGTGAGAGAAGGAAGGAGAATGGTACAGTTACTTATTATAGTTATGTGGTACTTGGATATTTTTGCAAGATTCATGTATTAAATATATGATGATGATGACGATGATGATGATGATGATGATGGGGGCACCTGGGTGACTCTGTTGGTTGAGCGTCAGACTCAATTTTGGCTCAGGTCATGATGTCAGGGTAATGGGATTGAGCCCCACATAGGGGCTTTGTGCTGGACATGGAATCTGGTTAAGATTCTCTCTCCCTTTGCCCCTCCTCCATCCACCTCCTCTAAAATAAGTAAATAAATAAATAATGATGATAAAACAAAATTTAAAAAAAAAGATGATATAAGATTTACTCAACTGGACAGAAATGGCCAGAGGCAATAACCAGTGAAAATTTTCAACTCAATCATACACCATCAACATTGATGATGCTAGTTAGGTCTTTGTAATCTTGGGAGGGAAGTGGAATGAAGGCAACCAGAACAGGAATGTGGAAAAGTGAGCTGCTATAGGATTTTTAAAGTTTGGTATCTTGCTCTTATCTTCTCTCTGGCTTTTTATACAATAAGAAATTTTTGCTCCCAATGGAATGATAGCTTCATATTTTAGTCCCAGTGCTTCACCAAATGCTTAATCTCTATTGCTGCTCTGCTCAGCTAGCTTTGATCTTTGGAGAAATAGAATAGCCCATAATGTTCATAAATTAGTTCTGGACCTCCCTCCCAGGGAATTTTGGAGCCCACTTAAGAATGAAATTCCTTGAAATTATAGAACCAAATAAGCCAGGCAGGTTGTTAGGTTTGTTTCCATGGGAACTAGTGAGCCCTTCCTCTTGACCACTTTCTCTCATTCCTACTCCCCAGACACACATGCTAGCTAATGAATTTCACGCTGGGTACTTTTCCTGAGCAAGGTAATATTTCTCCACAAAAAGAACTACTGGAGTTTCCTTATTTTTTTCAATCTAGTGATATTACTGAGTCACAGAACACCCACACCAATTAAGCAGGTGAATTTAGCAACAATTTCAACTAGCATTTTGATGCATCTGTTTTAATAAGGAGAACTGGAGGCAAAAGAGGGCTGTTGTTACACATTCACCAGCTGAAGATGCAGTTAAGTGATTGGCTAATGTCAGTACCCAGCCTCCACAATCCTGTGCGCATTCCCATTCAGGGCTGATGATACCCATGACAGTCAGGGTTCAAACCAGGAGTGAGGGACTCTCTAAGGCCAAGTAAATGGCCAATAATGCAAGTAAAAAAATTCAGTTTTTCAGGGTGCCTGTTTGGCTCAGCCAGTGAAGTGTCTGACTCAATTCCCGGTCTGGTCATGGTCTCAGGGTCCTGAAATGGAGTCCCAACTAGGGTTCCAGGCTCAGGGCCGAGTCTGCTTGTCCCGCTCCCTCTGCTCCACCACCTACCACCTTCAAATAAATAGGTGAATAAAACCTTTTAAGAAAACGTGACTTCTCAAGGCTTAGGCAGAAGTCAACATATCCCCACAGGGTCATGCTTAAGAGAAGGTAGATAAGAAAATGGAGGACTTGTGCAGTGAGAGCAGCTGGCATTGATTGTATGTATTCTGGGTCAGAAACTCTTCCGGGAGAAAGACCTCCTTCTCCAAAATCCATCCTTCCCTCCTTCCATGGTCATAATTTTAGTCCCTTAGTTTTTATGAGAATATTCTCTAAATGTCAAGTCAGAGTTACAAGTTCCCAGACCTAACACATCCAGTAATTATATGGTTTCTATTTGATATGCTTATGCAGAGGAAATGGAAAGGACAGAGAACTCCAGACTGTCACCAATACCAAATTTAGGCTTATACACCTCACACAGAGTGAGGTATGGAATGATTTCTAGAAAACTGTGAAATTCCTGCATTGCCAGTGTCTGTGTGTACCCACATACATATTTATATATATTTCAATAAAATATTAAATTCACCAGTACCACCTCATGTCTCATTCTCTTCACCACTTTCTCTAGGTAGGACTGGAACATTCTCCCTCTACCTCACCTCACTTCCAACTTGACTTTAGACCTGGACATCACCTCTGCTGTCACTCTAACAGCTTAGCCACACTTTGTCATATGAGAGTGGGATGGCCCAGAGACTTTCAGGGAGGCGCTAAAATCTATTAAGAGGTCCACTTTAGCAAAGAACCTCGGGATCTAGTCCATCCGATGTCTATCATGCGGAGCATAAAGGGAGATTGGAGAGTTAGCATGGAGGTATCACTGAAGGAGAACCCGTGTCAACATTGTTCCAGGTACATATTTGCTTCATTTATCTATTGTCATTACAGGAGAGTGGTGATAAGCATGGCTGCCCAGAATGTCAGTGTCCAGGAAAACTGCTGAATCCATTCATTCTTTTACCCATCAACACTTCAGAAACTGAACACCTACAGTATTTAGAAGTTTAGCACATAAAAGTTACATGTATAACACAGAGTTCATCTAAAGATTAAAAAGTCAATTCATATCTTACCATGTAGAGGATTCTAGGACACAGTTGGGTGAACTTTTTCTTTACAGTGCCAGATAGTAAATATTTTAGGCCTTGAGGGCTACATGCTCTATCAATTCCTTTTCTCTTCTTCTGCTTCTCCTTCTCCCTCCTCCTCCTCTTCCCCTTTCCCCCTCCATGTCCTTCTCCTTCTTCTTCTCTATAATCCTTTTAGGTTGTAAATAACATTTTTTTTTAAGATTTTATTTATTTATTTGAGAGAGACAGTGAGAGAGGTAACACAAACAGGAGGTGTGGAAGAGGGAGAAGCAGGCTTCCTGCTGAGCAGGGAGCCCCATGCGGTGCTCCATCCCAGGATGCTGGAATCATGACCTGAGTGGAAGGCAGATGCTTAATGCCTGAGCCACCCAGACACCCCTGTAAAGAGCATTCTTAGCCTAGACCAGAAGCCAGATTTGGCACATGCACTATAGCTTTCTGCTCCATCTCAAATACCTGCTACTCAATGGGATCCATGAATCAGCAGTATCAGTGCCACCAGGGATTTTGTTAGATGTGGCTTATCAGGTTCTGTTGTGGACCTGTTCAGTCAGTTTACTCTCACTGTGTAACAACCTACCATAAGACACAGTCCCTTAAAACAACATCTATAATTGTTCATGAGTATATATGTTGGCTGGGAGATTCTTCTGGTCTTGGCTTGGTTCCCTCATGCATCGACTACAGTAAGCTACAGGTGAGCCAGACACCTCTGCTACTAGATGTTGGTTGACTCTCATCTGGGGTCCCTAGGTTTCCTTCCATGTGATCTCTTATTCTCTGGCTGGCCAGCTTGGGTTTGTTCCATGGTAGTGGTAAGGGTCCAAGAAAGGAAATGGCTCAGGCATGGAACTAACATAATATAACTTCTCTCACATTCTATCTGTGAAAACAAGTCACAGGCTATTATAGGTTCAACTAGAAGGAAAATAGAGTCTATCCATTGCTGGGAGGGGCTGCAAAGTCACATTGCAAAGCATACAGACACAAGGAGGAATGTGATTATATCTGCAATCTGCCATACCTACTAAATCAGATTTTCTGCATGTTAATAAGACCCCTAGGTGATTCATAGGCACATTTAAATTGAAGGAGCACTAGTTCTAAAATATTTTCATGGTATCATTTTTCTTTTCTCCTGAAGCAGTTCCATGTTCATGTTTTTAAATAACATGTTGTCAAGAAGGATCAGAACAAGTAAACTCAAACATCTAATACCACTCAGGAAAGAAGGTTTAATTTGAACTACTGCTGATCAAACTGTTAGTGACCAACCACCAAGAGACATGACATGGAGCTACTTGAATTCTTCTTTCACTCACAACTTAAAACTGGAGCTCTTCAGATAGTTCTTGCTCCCTAAGCTAAGAGTTACTTTGTGAACTTTCATTTGCATCTACTCCATAGTTTTATAATGTCAACCCTGTCTGTATGAGCTATTTGGGCATGATAAACAGAGAAACCTTCCAAGATTGAAACAATAGAGGAACAGTGATGAATACTTTTCTTTGAATACGATGTAAGGAGTCTTTCTTGCTGCAGAGTTTGAATGGGTTCACATACGTATAGATCGTTAATGTGAGACTTGTTGACTGATAGCTAACAACACAGGCTTGGGAGCCAGACTGCCTGAATTTGAGTCTTAGCTCTTCCACTCACTATATGTGACCTTGGGCAAATTACTGAATCTCTGTGTACTTCAGTATTTTCACCTACAATACCTGAGAAACCATAGTAGCTAATCCATAAGACTCTTAAGGGGGTTAAAGAACTTGGTATTTATAAATAATCAGAAGAGTACCTACTTGCATTGTCATAATTAATGTCCTTTTCATTGCTATAATTTTTTTGACATAAGAGAAGTAACTCAGTCTGTACACAGATGGATACTTTTTTGAGATCTTAAGTGATTTCTTTTTTCTTAATAAAAATTTCACTCTTCTTGCCTACACTCTTTCACTTTGTATATTAGTCAGGCTTCTTCGATACCATAATATTCCGGATGTGTATGGATGTGCTTATTTGCAGAATATAAAGAAATGGCCTATTTTCCATAGTGAGTAAAAGAATTCTGAATCTTAATATGTATAATTATGCTATTTGCAAATGTGACAGCTCTGGATACTTAGCACACTGCAAGACCACGCTGTGACATTATAATCATAATGGCCATAATTATTCGAATTAATACTTTTATTTGTGGTTTGTTTCCAGCACGAACTTTCCCGGGGATAACATTAATTACTACCCTTGACTCTTGTTCATGTTGACCAAGGGGCTGATTTATCACAGACTTATAATCTACAAGTAACACACAGAGCTTAAGGGGTGGGAGGAACTGGGGCAGGGGGCAGTGGAGAGAAGGAATGGAAGAAATGAAAAAAGTTGGAGGAAGGGAGAAGGACTGCAAAAGGGTGACACTAATAATCCAAAATTTTTCATAAATAATTTATGTTCCATCTGTGTTTAGATATTTGAATAATCCACTTGGTAAAATGGTTAATACCAACCACAGGTGGCTCGATATAATTCTATATATTATTATCATCTGAGACTCCTCTAAACTAACATGAGAATAAAGCATCCCCAGTTCTCTAGTGAGCCAGCAGTACACAGAGAAGAAAAGGGTTACAAGAGTGTGGAATCTTCACTAGTGCAAAGGATTGGTAAATAGCTTCTATGAATCCTCAAAGGTTCTTTGTTTTACCCTCTGAGGCTGGACAAAAATACTGAGCACCAAAAATGACATGGTGTCACTTATATTTTGCCGCCAAATTTTCTGTTAATATTCCAGAGCTATAAAGGGAGAAAAGACAAAATCAACAGTATGTAATTTTCACCTTGAAAAATAAACTGGTCTCAGTAACTGATGTGGGAAACAAAGGCAAAAGAAAACTTAAATTTCCTTACTGCTTACAGCTCACTGATAAGTCCCTGAATCAGGCAGAGTGCCATTCCTCGAGGAACTCAGGTGCCTCCATACTGATACTTTGCTAAGGGCAAAAGGCAATCTTAGCTGACCCCTAGAATCTTATAAGTCCACTTTAACATAAAAAAAAAATTCCTTTGGAAACTTCCTTTATCTCTACCCCCAGGATACATGTTGGCAATCACCTGCCAAGCGTATGACCCATGGATATACATCTGAAGGGTCTCATTGACTCAGGCTTTATTAGACAGTAATAAATGACCTTTTCCTAACAATAGCCAGCCCCCTCAAGGTCCTGAAAACCTTGCTTCCAAATTCCTTAGAGACTTATGCTATCCCCAACCCCCTTCCTCCCAACTAGAACATATATAATCAGCGACCCCTCATGACTCCAGTGCAGCTTTTTCTGCCCATGGGTCCTGTCCTTGTGCTTTAATAAAACCACATTTTTGCACCAAAAATGTCCCAAGAATTCTTTCTTGGCTGTTGGCTTTGAACCCTAACATCTTTCCTACATAATAGCTACGGACCATTTGTCCCTCATATGTAGAGACTTTCTAATAAAAGATAACCTCTCCTCAAAATTATTCTTTGTTCATTTATTTTCTTTGTCATGACATTATTTTTTACTAGTATAGAATTAATACATGTTCAAGATGGGAAAGTTGGAAAATGTAGAAAATTATAAAGAACAAAATGGAAACCACCCACAATCCCATCACTCAGACAACCGCTTTAAATACTTCATGTAATTTATCCCAGTATTTTTTATTATTGCTTATAAGATATATTTTGAACCTCTGTTTCATATGAAATAAATTTTACTGGAAAAGAAAAATGAAATTTACTCTTTGTGTGTTTCACAGTGTGTATTTGATTGGCCCCAGGATATGATTTAGTAGCCAATGCCTACAGTGAGGTAGGTGGTGATTTTCTGTCCTCAGATACAGAGTTTCATGATTTCTTATCATTTGTCAAAGCACAGTTTCACACTTGACTAGTCTTTCCATCAAAAGAGTTACAATTATAACCCAGTATTTTTTAAGAAAAAATTATTTGTGAATAATCTATCCCGTCTTGGTTAATGATATATGATGATCAAGCAATTTATGATTAAATGATTAAAATGATAAAAATGAATACTCTTGCTCACTCTGTGAATCTTAAGTAGAGCAATATAAATACTTAGCCAGGGCGCCTGGGTGGCTCAGTGGGTTAAAGCCTCTGCTTTCAGCTCAGGTCATGATCTCAGCGTCCTGGGATCGAGGCCCGCATCGGGCTCTCTGCTCAGCAGGGAGCCTGCTTCCTCCTCTCCCTGTCTCTCTGCCTGCCTCTCTGCCTACTTGTAATCTCTCTCTCTGTGTCAAATAAATAAATAAAATCTTTAAAAAAAAAAAAATACTTAGCCATATATATTTTTTATTGAAGTATAATAAACACTCACAAATTCATGTGTGTACAGCTTTATGTTATTTCCATGAAATGAGGATAATTGTTTCACCAGTATCCTGACAACAAAAATAGAATATCTCCAGCATCACAAACACCTCTATTCTTATGCCCCATCGGTTACCATTCTTTTGACTTCTAACATCAGAAATTACTTTTGTCTGGTTTGCAACATTATGTAAATAAAAGCATGCATGTCTTCTTTGAGGTTTGGCTCTATTCTATCAATTTTATAGTTATAAGATATCTATTGTTTTGTTTAATGTATATTTTATGTACAGAGATATATAATTTTAGCTCCAAAATATTAATTTTTTAATTTCATTTATTTAAAAAAATAGTTTGGTAACTGCTTGAGGTGATCCATAAGAAATAGTGAACTGGTAATTTAGAGTGTTGTGATCAATTATCTATATCTTCAAGGAGGTACTTTTTTGATAAAAGCAAATATAGCACATTGACTTTTGTGGGTTTTTGTCTTCTTTGCTTTGGTTTTATTGTCACAAACTTTGTTTACCTCTTTAAATTGCAGTGGGGAAAAGAGTTATCTTGTACATTAAGTCCTTGTTGAAAGTTGAGTGGAGGCATGAGAGTAATAAAGAAGTACATCTTACATCATAATATTTTAGAGCTAGCAGAAACTTTAGGTATTAACTCTAACCCCTCTGGACCAGAGGCTCAGACAAGACAAGTAACTTACCAATATCATATATCTAGTTAGCGGCAAAGACCTTGCTCACTGTTCTCTCTATCATGCTTTGATATATCATAATTTTAGTTTGAGTAGATTGTGGAACATTTGCCAAGAAAAATATAATAACCTTGTGTTTGGCAGCTTCTCCACATCTCTTGTTTAGCTTAATGGTCAGCTTTATTCCACTCTGTTTTAAAGGCTGTATGGTCTAGGGACGAATTAATTTCTGGAGAATTATGTCATGCTGAGCTGTAAATTCATGGTTTTTATGTAATTCAATACTTATTTTACAGATGAGCAAACTGAGACCCATAGAGATTAAATTCCAGTTGAGCAAATTTGACACTAAAAACCAGGTGTTTTAGTTCCTTCCCTTCTCCCCCCGCCAGAATTTTTCTTTTCATGTGAGTCATTGCTAATTTATTAGAATTGGAAGCAAATTCCAGGTTATTTGTCTCAGCTGCTATTCCTGACAAATAATTGAGCTGTGTCAAGGTAGAAGATGTTACTCTTCTTCTTACTGGGGTATCAGCCCTCCAGCCTTGAGTTCAATTTGTATTCATTATCACTTTTCAGGCAAGACCAGATACTCATGATAAATGAAGGTAGCTAATTTACCAGGAGCCTATTTACAGGATGAGATTCAGGACGAAGATCAGAGGAATGTACACATGTCTTAGAGGAAAGACTATTTATAGAAAAGCATGAGTTCTAAGACATTTTTCCTAAGACATTAAGCTCCAAAAACTTGGTCTGTGACTTCTGGAGAGAAGGGTCCCAGGCAGACATTCAAGAGCTCTTCTAAGAAATCCAGTGAGCTAAGCAAGCACAACCCACATTCATCTGCCATTTTGCTTGCTAGCTTCCAACCATAGAATTTGAAAATACCAGATACTTTTGCACTATCTCTTAAAGTTAGGGGTGACATTTTGAGCTAATTGCAGTCAACATTTACTTCATAAAATGAGAAGTGTGTTCTGAGGAATGACTAACCCTGTCCTTCTTTCTTTCTCCCTGAGATGTATTAAGAGTATAATTAAGAAGCATGCAGGAGGGTGCCTGGGTGGCTCAGTGGGTTAAAGCCTCTGCCTTCGGCTCAGGTCATGATCTCAGGGTCCTGGGATCGAGGCCCGCTTCCTCCTCTCTCTTTGCCTGCCTCTCTCCCTACTTGTGATATCTCTCTCTCTCTGTCTCTCTCAGTCAAACAAATAAATAAAATCTTTTTAAAAAGTTAAAAAAATAAAAAAATAAAAAAAAAGCATGCAGGAATAGGACATTTAGTACTCTTTTTTGCTCACTTTAGTATGGTTTGTGATTATTCCTGATAGATGTTATATTATAATGTGAAGCTTTGTGCTCCTGCAGCTATTTTGTGACCAAAAGAGGAGACACTGCTTATTGGCTAAAGAAGAGCTAAAGAATGGGAGGAGCCAGACTTCCTACCACTGAATGTATTGAATGTCGACATTAATTTATCACTTGTTGGTTATTCTGCTACTGCTGATAAATAGTACTGCTTCTTTCTTAATGAGACATGTTGACAGAGTGGAGAAGAGGAGAGATGGTTTATATTTCTTTTGGCATAGAGTATCAATGCAGTGCTTTGAGGATCCAGGTATCAATTCAAACAATTTTGGATTTATGAGCTTGGGACACAGCACTGTTCAGGCTGATATGCTCAGTCCTGGTGGACAATGAATCCAGCTGGACTGGGAGGTGCCCTTAAGAGGCTCCAATGGAGGAGACCTCAACAAGAGATCCTGGAGCCAGGCAGGATCAACACCACACAAGGAGAGTTTAAGAACTCCCGTGATGTATTCTAAAGAACCTCCAGAAAAAACTGAATGAAATTGGAAGAGGGCTGGATGTCCCTCATTGGCAAGCATAAGCTAGAACCATTGAAATATGTGGCATCTTGTAAGACCCTGGGGAAGTCCAGGTTGTACAATATTTTTGGTGAAGATTTGTTTGTTTTGCCATTCACAAAAGGTAGGTCTCTAGTTGGAAAATTTACTTTGGATCTCAAAGTTTCTTAATACATGCTTCTCCCAGGGGTACAGATCTGTGAATCATCAGGCTTACCCCTGGGGCAAAGAATTAAAAAAAATACATGCTTCTCATGATTTTTTTATTTTGAATTCCTCATTTTAGAAATGACAAAAACAAAGCTCAGAGAATAGGATTACTCCTCTAAATTCCTACTGGATATAACATTCTCTATCTATGTAGTTTTGCCCAGGTATAAATTAGTTCTCTTCTCATCTGGGCCTCCCACAGGGGGATTGAAACATCACAAACAGTTAAGAGGGCAAGGCTTAACAGTGTAGCTTAGAATCATCTTGAAAAATCAAGCTTGAATTTGAATACAACTTTAGGATTGAATGGAAAATTTATTTTCCCTAAACACTCATTGAAATGGCTAACCAAAGCCAACATTTTACCAAATGAAATGGCTAATCAAAGCCAATGTTTTACCAAAAGTTCATAGATTATAAATTGTATTAAGCACTCATCCACAAATTAAAGCAGTTCTGTGGGCCTTCCTCCCAGCACCTTTTCTCCTTTTACCAGTAATGGTAAGTTCTTGCAATAAAATTCCTCTGATGCTTTATATTCATTATACATTTTTATGTGGAGGTTAATTTCAGGGGGTTGATCTTGAGGTCATTACTCATAAAATAGTCACTCAAATCCCAGTAGAGGCATCTCTACTGGAAAAATTGGCTAAAGTTAGCCTAGCACAGGCTAGAACTATTAAAATCCATGTTTTGTTATTTTATTTTTTCTTCATTATTTAAAATTAAAAGAAGCAATGGTCTGCCAGTTACATCTAATCCAGTAGACAAATTTGTAGATGTATCCAGTATAGGTACAAGTAAGAAATATGATCCAATTTAATTCACTTTGTAAATGCACAAAGAGTTTTATAAAAGGAAGGTACTATGCCAATCCCATCAGAGGCTACTGAAGCTGAGTTAGGCATTCTTTAGGTTTCTAAGTAGTGTGTAATGTGAAGTTGGTATGTGTGTGCATAAAGTATAGAAAATATAATCACGCAAAATTATATCATTAAGTTGAAGGCATATCATCAAAGAGACAAGATCCTCTTGGAGTTGAAAAAACAGAAAATTTATAAATACTTGAGTAAATCCAAAAGTTTTCTCTTGGTAAATCTTTTTATAATGGGATTTTAAATCATTTCTAGGATTTTAACTACCAGAAATGTTAGAAAAAAACATGCCTGGAATTCTTAATAGCATTAGGTAGGACATGAACACAGGCATGTGTGGACAATATCAGGGAAGTGTTCATATCAGTTTGTTTGAATATCAACCGGAAAAATATCTTGGGGTCATAATATTGATTGTTGTTTTGAGTTACATGAGATAAATCCAGAATGTCTGTGGGAATCAATGAGCGTTTTGGTATAATAGGATCTGCACCTGAGAAAGGTGATTCTGGCCAGCAGAAATTTCTTTTAGATCAGGGAAACACAAGGAAGCTAGATGAGAAGTGTTTTGCTTATATAACATTCCACCAGCACTTGAATTTATCATAACTAATATTTCTTTTGTTTCTAAATGGCTTCATATTTTCTTAGATTATCTATGATAAGGAAAATAAATGAATATTAAGGTATTCATAAGAAGAGATTCAAATAAATTTAATTGTTAGGGTGCCTGGGTGGCTCAGTCAGTTAAGTGTCTGCCTTTGGCTCAGGTCATGATCCCAGGGTCCTGGAGTTGAGCCCTTCTTGGGGCTCCCCACTCATCAGGGAGTCAGTTTCTCCCTCTCCTTCTGCCCCTCCCTGCCTCTCCCTCAAATAAAATCTTAAAAAAAAAAAAAAGAAAAAGAAGAAAGCACAAGAGTAAAACATTTGAAAAAGAGTTGATATCTCATGAATTATAATAAATACACTAATAATTAATGTTTCCCAGTCAATGATCAGTAGCCTTCAAATCCATTCATCATATGTCACCATATTCTTTTAAAATAGTCTTAGATATAATTGTGATTTCAAAATGGAGTACATAAATGGAAAATGGAAATAAATGGAGCAAATGGAAAACATTGGGGAGTTGTCCCCTTTTATCAAACTTTTAAGATGATGGTTAACTGTTTAGATGAACACATATTCATTCTCAAAAATAGAAGGGGACTTTCAGAACAAAGGATTATGAGAAAACCCTGAGATTGAATCAAAATAGAGCTGGATTGGAGAAGAATTGGTGACTAATAAGCATGGATAGTTTCATTTAAAAAGTTGAGAGTAGCATACTCTCAAAAAAACAAAAATCAAAGTAGTAGGATGGCACATAAATAGTGATAGTAAGAAAATAGATACATAAATGTTATAGTCTTAAAAATGTTATTTGTTTTAAGAGATATTTTACTCTTATAATCTACAACAAAGATTATAAATTACATCAACGTTGGAGATGAGGCAGGGACTAGACAAAAATTTAGAGATATTGATGGAAAGATGTTACTAGAAAAATGTCAATGTAAATAATTGTGTTATATTAAAAATACTTTTTAGAAGACTAGAAATAAAATAACTTCTAAACCAGTGTAGAAAAATAATGGAATAAAAGGAATTGAATATACTCAACAAAAGACAGAATGGAGAAAAAAAGAAAAAGCATGGTAAATAAAGGCTAAGAAAAGAAAACAAGAATTAGTCCAAAAATATTAGTAATCACAATAACTATAGCTGGACTAAATTAATGTACTAAAATTGTCAGACTAATGAAAAAAAAAGCAAACAAAATCCTGCCATTGTTTATTTTCAGTAAAATATAATAATAAAAATTATAATAAACTATGTAAATGCTTATATAGATTCATGCCAGACATAATTCCAATGCTCACAACAATGCCAGGAAATAGATGTATTATTATTTTTATTTTATACACAACGGAATTGAGGCCCAGAGAGGTTAGTTGCCTTGCTCAAGTCCACATAGGTAGTAAGTAGTAGAGTCAAATTTTAAACAAAGACAAAGACAAATTCCAGCTTCAGAATCTTACCTTCAATTTCTTTGTAATATATTCTGGTGAAAACAATAAAAATTAAGCTTGTGTGATAATATTACCAAAGAATATAAAATTTAAGGTGAAAACCTTAAAAAGAGACAAGGATATTTCCTAAATATGAACACAATTCATGAAAAAGAGAATAGTTATGAAACAAGTATGGTTTTTGCAACATTGCTGTGAACTGTATAAAGACAAAGTAATAAAAGGACAATATCAAATAGTCTCACAAACGAACTGTAAGACTGTAATTGACTTCTCTTAAGAACTGACAAATCAAACAAAAATAGAAAATGAGGTATAGTGGATGAGATAGACTAGGTGACTCTGAGTATGTTAGAATTTATTATTGTTAAAATGTGTGCTGCCTTCCCTAGCTTTTCCCTATTAGGGCAATCCTAATGAAAGGGTAATCCTTTTGTAATCTAATCAATCCTCATTGATACCAAGCTTGGCTATATCATGTACTCTAGCTAAAGCAATGTTTGTGTAAGAGACATGTGCCACTTGTGTAAGAGACATGTGCTACTTCTGGGCACAAGCTTTAAGAGGCATCAGATGTGCTACCATATCTGTTTTCCCCCCTGCCATAGTATCACCAATGTCTCAGAGGGACTGCTCACTCATCCTGGGTCCTAGGTGGAAATCCAAAGCCAGATCCACCTATTGTATCACATAAGCAAAAAGTAAGCCATTGTTGCTATAAACAACCACAATATGGGGGTTATTTGTTATGACAGCAGAAATTGGCCCAAGTTGATTAATGGTTTGTTATACTAACAAATTATCCCCAAGCCTCAGGGCTTAAAAAAAAGAAAGGTTATTTCTCACTCATGCTCTATGCATCAGTGGCTCAGCAGGGGAGATAGACCACATAGTCAATACTCAGGGAATCCGGCTGAGAAACGCTCCACCATCTTTTGATGCTTTTGAGTATTTGAATACTTGAAAAACATGAGCACATATTAGGAAAAAAAGGGAGTCTCAACAAATATTGGTATCATATAGACCAAACATCAGAGGTGTCTAATGAAATATGATTAGAAATATCCACAAAAGATAGCTTAAAAATTACACATTTTAAAACATTTTAGAATCCCATTTTAGATCATTCAAGAGTGGAAGAGTAAGTAGAAAATGGAAATTAACAAATACTTAAAAGTAGGCAAGGGAGAGGAGCGTTGGTGACTCAGTTAAGTGTCTGCCTTTAGCTCAAATCATCTCAGCATCCTGGGATTGAGTCGTGCATGGAGCTCCCTACTCAGTGGAAAGTCTGCTTCTTCCTCTTCCTCTGCCTGTCCTGCTTGTGCCTGTGCTTTTTCTCTCTCTATGAAATAAGTAAATAAAATCTTTTTTTTAAAGTGAGCAAGAGATATAAAATTTGTAGAATGAAAGCAAAGCAATACTCAGAAGAAAATGTATATCATTCATTTTTTTTTTACTGAAAGCGGTAAATAATCATCTTTTAATTAAAAAAAACCCAAATAGAGAAGAAAATTGAAAAACCCAAAATTAAGCAAATGTAAATATATCAGTAGAAACAGGTGTGTGTGTGTGTGTGTGTGTGTGTGTGTGTGTATTCTCGGCAACCATTCCCAAGGAAGACAAAAAGAATATAAAGGAACAATAGCAAGAATGGAGATGTGGCTATAAGCAGAGACAACAGATACATAAGAATATGAGACTATACTACTAATCATTGCTGTAGTCAGTCTTCTTATTCTTGGATCATGTCTTTAAGATAAATATAAGTGGTTCTGAAAGATCTACCCCTCAAAAGGCACCAGACATTCATAATTTACAGATGCAATTTGTATAATAACTTCAGAGAACAGAGAAACAGATAATTCCAAGTTTTACAATTATTCCAGAAAATACAAAAAGGTGGATTACTCCCCAACTCATTTTATAAGCTAGCATAACCTGGATACTAAAACAAATAAGAAAATGAAAATGTAGGCCAAAGTGGATTAAAATTTATTACAGACAACATAATCATCTACCTAGAAACTTGAAAAGAATGAACTGACAAATATTAGTGCTAAGATGTGGCCTGATAGATAATCAACATACATACAAAAGCCAATAGCTTTGTATACTCCTGAAACAACTAATTCAAAATTGTAGCAAGGAAAAAAGGATTCTATTCACTGAAGCTAGAGTATCTTGAACTTAATTTAACAAAAACATGTTAGGCCTTTCTTCATTATGGGGAAAATTTACTGAAAGAATTAAGAGTTCTTAATAAAAAGAAAAAAGATCATCAGGGAGGAAGACCTTCTTCTGCCCTATTGTCCTTCTAACTGCACTTAGAATCAAATTGCCTTAAGAAAGATTAATGGGAGAAAATCCAAT
The DNA here is from genome assembly GCA_002007465.1 of Ailurus styani. Classification (NCBI taxonomy): domain Eukaryota; kingdom Metazoa; phylum Chordata; class Mammalia; order Carnivora; family Ailuridae; genus Ailurus; species Ailurus styani. The sequence goes on along the minus strand of LNAC01000861.1, from coordinate 477,213 downwards.
TTAATAATATATGTATGGGGGATCCACACAGACAGGAAATTGCAAAGACCATGAGGCAACCTGAAGCTTAGGAGCCAAGGAGAGGGGAGGGGCCTGAGGATACAAAGGGGAGAAAGCCCATCAGCAATAAGGTGAAAGGTAATATTGGGAAAAGAAGGTTGCTCTGTTATGTAGATTATAGCTCTCTTTTTGTTATACTCTCCTTTCCAATGTAAATTTAGGCACTTGTTGGGGAGGCTGAGAGCTTTTCCTGTATCTACACAGCGTTAATTATTTTTTATTGATTTTAATTATTTTTAACTCAAAATAATCTTTGTACCAAAATGGCCCATCTTGCAGCAGCTTGCCCTGGGATGCTACAAAATCATAGTTCAATATTCAGTATTATGAGAGAAGCAGCACTCTCCAAAAAGTGGGGAGATAAATTGTCCAATAAATTTATCTGGGAAAATTGAAAATGTTAGAGAAAAAATAGATTCCCAGATCACACCACACAAAACAGTAAATTCCATGGAGATTAAGGGCATAAACATAAAAAGGCAATTCTAAGGTTTTGGAAGAAAAGATAGCAAACTCTTTATGCTTCTGCATAGGAAATACTTTATACAGTCATAGAAATAAAAATCATAAAGGATAAGAAACGTAAATATTTATGATCAAAGGAAGGTATTTTGACATTAATGATTTTTAAGCTTTAATAATATGCTGACTTGCACTCCCTAGATAGGTCACAGGTGGTCTTTTTTTTTTTTAAGGTTTTATTTATTTAATTGTCAGGAAGAGAGAGAGAACAAGGGGGGAGGGGAGAGCAGCAGGCAGAGGGAGAGGAAGAAGCAGACTCCCCGCTGAGCAAGGAGCCTGATGTGGTGCTGGATACCAGGACCCTGGGATAGGGAACCTGAGCAGAAGGCAGATGCTTAACTTACTGAACAATCCAGACATTCATAGATGGTCTTAAGTATGCTCAAATGGCCATATATTTTTGTGAAATGTACACTGATATGATATTTTTACTTCAATTGGTTTAGATCAGGGATGGGCAAATTCAGCTCACTGTTTTTGTAAATAGAATTTTATTAGAACACAACCACAATCATCCCATTTCCTATTGTTTGTGGACACATCGGTGCTACAATTAGAGTTGAAGAGCTAGGAGAGAGACCTTATGGTCCTCAAGCCCTAAAGCATTTACTAACTCTTTTCAGAATAAGTTTGCCAACCCCTCATTTATATCACCTTCTCCCTTGTATTACATTTGCTTCCATGTCAGGAGACAGTGTATTAGCCTGGGTCACTTTTGGAGTCGGCTAAAGAAGACTTGAATGGAAGATATTTACCTTGAATTTAGATTTAATTGCATATATTTAGGTGACTTGCAATAACTTCTGTGGATGGAAACAAACATTATCAAAATTAAAGAGCCAGGAGCCAGCCTGTAAAAAAATTCTTCCACATACCAGACAGACACAAAATTTATAAAGGATTTGGTTTTCAAAATGGAAGTTCTCTTCTCTCAGAAGTATTCGTATTAATGCAGTGCTATAATTATAAACACAACACACATTTTTAAAAACTTTCCCTTGGGCATTCAGTTAAATAAAATTTATCAGAATGCTGGTGCTTAAAGAGCCCCAATTTTTAACTACTCCAAATAGGGAGTTTATCTGTAAGCAAAGTCTCAGGGTTTATGCATCTCAATTTTAAATAATAAAATGAAAATTTTTATCAACCAAGCTATAGAAAAGATGAAATTAACTTTCTACTCTCTCTATAGAAAATACGACAAAATTTTCAAGGATTTGCGACATTTGTGATATTTATCATCTCTTTTATATTTGTGGTTCATTGTGATTTTTCTCATTCAAAATATTTATGTTCATACTTAAAATTGTTTTTATAATTGTTTTTTATTTTTAAAGAGGCCTTTGGAAATTGCATAATTTTGCCTCACAAATCATGGATCTGATCCTCTATATGTAGGGAAAATAGAAAGTTTTCATAAATTTCATTAAGGGTTTATGGTAAATGGTAAACTTTAAAAAACACATTTTCACATATATAACAGGTTTAACATTAAGGCATCCAGACTAATTTACAAAAACAAAACAAATTTTTAAAAAATTTTAAATTGAGAAGAAAAGGAAACCCATGTATTTTCTAATTTTTATCATCACAAGCAAAACAACCGACCCAAACTGGCTTAAAAAATGAGAAGTTCAACAAAAATTGGCCTCCCATTCATTTTACTAGCCTAGACTCTGGCTACTGTTCTTCCTCATTTCTGATGATTCCCAGCCCTTGGGTTGGTTTTCCTTATGGATTCAAATGGTTGCCAGGAGTTTCTTCAGTTACATGACTCCTATTCACATATCATCACAAAAAAGTCCTGAGCTTTGCATTGACTGAAGCACCCATGAATCAATCATCTCTGCAAGGACTAACTGGTTTAGATCTGTGTTACCTGAAGTCAATTATTTCCACAAGAAGAATGGGATTACTCTGTCTTCTGCTAATCCCCTCGGAAAAAGTTAATTCTATTCAAGCAACACAATGGGGGAAATGAGTATTGTGGAGAACATAAAAAACAAACTGGATAACTAACAAGGGGTATAACATATTTCTCCAAAAAAGATATACAAATAAGCTGTAAACTTCAACAGAAAGCCGAGTGATGGGCACAAAGTAGTTTATAATACTATTCTGTTCAGGTTTTTTTTTTTTAAAAGACTTTATTTATTTATTTGAGAGAGAGCATGGAAGGAAGGGCAGAGGAAAAACAGAGAGAGAATCTCAAGCAGACTCCCCACTGAGCACAGAGCCTGACGAGGGGTTCAGTCCAGGACCCTGAGATGATGACCTAAGCCAAAACCAAGAGCTGGATGCTCAACTGACCTAGCCAAATAGGCACCCCCTATTTTGTTCAGTTTGGCAGATATTTGAAAATTTCCATAATGAAAGATTATTTTAAAATTTCCCATCATATTGGGGATTTTTATATTTTTCTTTGTCAATTTTTGTCTCACATGAAGCTATAATATTCAATAAATAAATATTTAGAACTATGATGTTCTTGTGATGAACGGACCCTTTATATTATTATATTATGTGTTGTTTTTCTTTAGTAATGGTGTAATGGTTGGGGCTTGAAGTCTATTTTGTCAAATATTACTATAATTTCGTAATCTTTTTTCTCTGGCTAGTATTTGATATTTAGTTTTCTTCATTTGACTTCCAATCGTCTGTGTTTATATGTTTTAATTCTCTTATAAACAACATAAAATTAGATTACTTTAAGCTAGCTTAATAATCTTTGTCTTTTACCTGGTAAATGTAGTTCATTTACAGTTACTGTTGAAAAAATGAGAAAAGCATTCACTTATATCCACAGGCAGGTCTGGCAATAAGAGATAGTCTTTGGTATTTCCAGGAGCTCAGCTGGCACTTACAGCTGGATTATGAGGTTCTCACAGGTCTATGATCATGGCGGAGAAAACCAAAAATAAGAGCTTTCCATTAATCATTCTTAGAAAAACAAAAATATTGTCCAAACCAAAAAAAGGGCCAAATAATTCCCTTGTCTGATTAATGCTAGTAAGTGCTGCTTCCACATTAATTACATATTTAGCCCCCACTTCATTTCTCCTGCTTCTAAGATAAAATTAAGATACCCTTCCAAAGAATTTTCCCTACTCCCTAACAATATTTAGTTCAGAGAAAATCAAATCCCAGTCGTCCCTCAATCACTCAACATTACCAAATCTTGTCATCACTTTCTTCTAAACCTTCTTGAACAACGTGTGGTTCCCTGTGGTATTCTCTCTTCCTTGTTACAGCCAATAAATGCAATCTTCTTGGCTACAGGTAGGTCTCCAGAGGTCCTAAGCAGATGGGCATTAACACTGTAATCCACAGATACATTTGAATTTATTTCTACTCATCTTAGTAAGCAATTTTATTTGCATCCTGTTTTTTATATTTCTTTCCCTCTTTCCTTGCCTTTTAGATTTCTTTTCTTCCTCTCAGTGTTTCTCTACTTCTAGGCATTCTTTATCTTTAGCATTTTCCCTATTTTAATGTTCATATTTAATGTATAAGATTGTTTTCCAGTCTTTTATATGTAATCTCTTCCCCACTGCACATGAAGTAGGCATTATTATTATAATACAATCCATATATATTGAGTGTGTTTAAATATTTATCATTATCTTTGCTAACCACTTCTTTATTCCATATAGACCTTCCATTTAGGTTCGTTTATTTAACATACATCATTTAACTTTGCTTTATAAAATGTAACTTTGGTAACTTTTTTCATTAATTATTATTTCCTACTTCCTCTTGAAAGACGTTTTACTTGGTATCAGATTAAACATTAACTTTCATTTCTCTCAGCTCACTGAAGATACTCCAGCTGTCTTCAGTTCTCTTTCAGCCATCAGGCTAATTGTCAGTTATTTATTGATAATTGGTCTTTTTTCTTTAGCCATTTTTCAAGATTTTCTACTTTCTTTGGTACTGGCAGTTTTAGTTTAACATAAAGGTCTTGATTTCTATTTATTCATCTGGCTTGGAGCATGCCAGACTTCCTAGATCTCAATGCCCATATCTTTCAAAAAGTCTGGAAATTGTCAGCCATTTTATCTTTGGATTTTCCTTTTTCTCTATTTTGTTATCTTCCTGTCAACTGTAATTAAAATCAGTTTAGATCTTCTGATGCTTTTCTCCTAGCCTCTCACTCTCCCTTTATATTTTTTGAGCTATTATATGTGCTCTGGATTATTTTTTTAGGTTTCTTTTCCAGGACATTTGTCTTCAGCTGCATCACCTCTGCCGTTTAAGCTAACCATTAAGGTTTAAAATTCAATTATATTTCCATTATAGGAGTTCTATTTGCTAATGTATACTTGTTCTCTAATCATAATTTTATATTCCCTGGTTATTTTTAAAGATAGTAAATATAGTTTTTAAAATTTTGTGTCTAAATCCAACTTCTGGAGCATTTGTCATTCTGTATATTCAGTCCCTTATTTCTGGTGGATCCTACTCCTGATGCTCTTATCCTGACCTGTTTTATGATTTTTGATGATAAAATGCCCCTTTACTTGGAACTTTGTGGGGTTCTTTGAAACCTGAATTAACTTGGAGTTCCTTCAAAGGAAATTTGCATTTGTTTCTGCTGAACATCTATAATCACTACCAATTAGAGACCACTTTAACATAAGTTTTGTATTTGAGGTTTTTCAAACCATAATGTTAATATAAATTTAGACTACAATCCTGCAGGAGGCCTAGCATATAAATTTGAATTCTCAGGGCATATTTTTTATCTCTCTATCCACTGCCAGAATCCAAATAGGCAACTTACCTTGCTGTCTCCTTCTTCATGAGGGGTTTATTTTTCTTTTATTAAGGGTAGAACTCTTTGTTTTCCCAGCTTTATTCATGAATTTTCTATTGAATTCCCTACCTTCACTGGAAGCAATGAAGTCATCAAAAGAAGCTTTAAGATCTCTAGAGGGTTGCTAGAAATATTCATATCAAAACCCATGATGGCATTGGCTTACCTCCTAGAGTTTTGTGAATTTATTTCATGCCAACTCAATAATATATTTTAAACTTAATTTATCCATACATTTAGTTCTTTTAAGTTGACAGTTTGTTTTGAAAACCTAATCTGTCATACTCCTTGATTCTGCAACCAGCTTAATGTCTTTAAATGTAAAAGGCATGATACGTGTAAAAGGCATGGTATGTGTAAAAGACAGCTGTCCAGTACAGCTATGGCAAGGACTCTTGGTTTCAGGATAGCGTCTCCCAAACTGTATTCTTTGGAAGCTAATGTCTTACAGAATGTTTATTGGTATTCTTGCAGAAAAAGTGTTTTAGTGACCAAAAAATTGTGGAAATTCTTCATGTACTTATCCCCCCTTGGAGAGATATATGCATATTAACAGAGGGAGGCTGCTGAGAAGACTTATAATAAAAGAACCTGATGAAATGTGTTTAACCAAATTTTTTCAGTCATACTTTATCAAAGAATCTATTTTTGTAGAAGAACAGCGATGTCCATAGAACATAGCTTGGAAAACACTGGTGCAAAGGAATAATGAGCATTAATCTATCTTCTCTTTGAAGGAACAAAATAGAGTTTATTCACATCAAGAAGCACATCATGCATGAGAAAATAAAGGTCATGGAAGGAGTGTTAGGATATATGCAAAAGTTCTGTGGAGCAAGGGAGGGACTATATTGTGTACTATTAAGAAAAGTTAGTGCTACTTTTCTATAGGTGCTGCCATGGGGACCTAGGAAAAGTTAAAAAATAACAGATCGAGAAGGAGAAAAAAGCCAAATATGCAAAAAAAAATTTCTAAGAGATTTGGACTGATGAATCTGTTTTGCATGATCATGTATTTCTTTACCACCTTGTAGAATGATGAAGAACTTAGACTATAAACCTAGAGGACCAGATTGAAGTTCTGGCTCCATCTTCCACTTTATCCTATGTCTACCTGTCTCATCTCCATGCCAATAAAATGAGCTAATACTTCCCTGGCCTGTCTGCCTCTCAGTTTCTATGGTAACCAAAAGAGACATAAGAATAGACATTGTCCCATCCCAGGGTTGTGTAGGGTCCTTGCTTTGAATTAATCCATAGAGGGCTAATTCATTAGGAAACACATGTGTCCTTTTATGTAAGAGTGTCAAGACTGAGTCGGGGAAGGGGAGAAAGACTATAGCAGATGTGCCAACATCTCCTGCCATGTCATTTCTTTTGGAAAGTACAAGACAATCTTGACCTTCCTTGAGTGTACGTTGGATAGGAACCACTGAGATGTGAAGGACTATGAAGAAGTGGCAGAAAATCAGAAGCTAGGAAAAGCCATAAGGAAATGGACAGGTCTGAGGCAGGTGCCAAGAAGAGAAAAATTGTTATTGCTCATCCTCATGGCACTAAAAAGTCCTTTAGAGTGGGATGGCTGCGTAGACTATTTAGAAGTAAAATCTTATAATAGCCCTTATTCTGAGAGTCTTCAAGCAACTGTTGGGTTTGAGATTGGGTGTGTTTATGGTGACCAACAAGGAACAAAAGCCAGGGGAACCCAAATAAAATCCTGAGTTCTTCTACAAACTTGGGAGCCAAGAAAGGCCCAATCATGGAAACTGCCCATTTGGAAAATTTGCTTTTGAAAATTGTATCCTTTTATAGGCACACGTGTTGTTGTAGAGTATCACCCCCTTCAGCAGTTATAAACAAATTTGGATTGATTTTGACAATAATTAGATTGAAAGGTCATTTCTAAACTTTAGCAACAATAGCAGCCAATGTAATTCTATCTTCTAACAGGTTATTATGCAGTTATTAACCTGTTATTTATTTTTTTTTAATTTTCAAAGATATTATGTATTTATTTATTTGAAAGAGAGAGAGTGTGCATGAGAGAAAGAGTTCAAGCAGGGGTGTGGGGCAGAGGGAGAGGGAGAAGCAGACACCTTGCTGAGTAGGAAGCCATATATGGGGCTGGAGCACAGGACCTTGGGATCATGGCCTAAGCCTAAGGCAGACACTTAACCAACTGAAACACCCAGGTGCCGTATGAACCTGTTATTTTAAATTGCATTTCTCTGCTCTTAGTTTTTCCCACTTCCTTTGCATTCTTTCTTCCATGCTGCTTACTGTTTTCTGACATTTTATAAAAGTCACTAATTCAATTTATTTATTGTTTATTTTCTGGAACTGAAAAGGGCAGGAATTTTTATCTATCTGGTCTAGTAACTAACCCCCAATACCTAGAAGATTGGCTTACATTTGGCAAGATTTCAGTAAACATTTGATGAATAAATAAGCATTTGGTAGGGACAGAACTTCACAGTTTGTAAGACAAAGGTAGCATTTGGTTTTGTTTTCCAGAAAAAAACACACAAGTTGGTTTTAGGCACAAGCAGAAGGATTTGCAAGTCTTATGTCAATTTACATGAATACAGTAAAATTCCTCAAGGGTATAAGAGCCCAGGTAAACAAAACAAAACAAAACAAAAATAAAAACAACTTCCATTTTTTTTCCTTCACACTTCACACTGTAAACACAGTAAATCTTTTGTCGCTGCAATTTCATGAAAAAGTGATAAAGAAGGGCCAAACAACCCAGCCAAGCTAAACAAATATAAACAACCTAGCAAATTTTCATTTTCATCTACTATGTGTCAAACTAAATTGGCCTCTGTGTATTATTTTAATTAAAAATTATCCTCTTGAGTACAAATGAGAAGGAAATATGCAATCATTGGCTAAACTATAAATTACTTTAAACAATGTTTCTGGAAACTTAATGCTGATGGCATATTCTGTTTGTTAATAGTCCTTTACTTCAGAGAAAATTACTCTCTGCCATTTGCTTAATTTGCTACACAGTACACATTGACTTATTTAGATCGAATGGTGTTGAGTAGAATATGAACTTTGAATATTTCCAGCTACATTACTAATATTCCTTCTGTAGCAAGTTTTATCCTTAAGAAAATACAGCTAAGGGGTGCCTGGGTGGCTCACTCGGTTGAGCACCTGACTCTTGATTTCAGCTCAGGTTATGATCTCAGCGTTGTGAGATCAAGCCCCGCATCAGAATCTGCCTGAGATTCTCTCTTCCATTCCCTCTGCCTCTCCCTCAGTCTGCACACAGGTTCTCTCTATCTAAAATAAATAAATAAACCTTAAAAAAATAAAAAGAAAATACAGCTATTTTCCCCCCAACATTTTGTCCTATAAGACACACACTATACACTTACATACACACCAATTTGAATAACACGTTTTCTGCCTAATTTTATATTCACAGGTGATTAAGTACTGTAAAATTTTACTTTGTAATTCTTCTTAGTCATCTGCTGAAAAGTTATTTACAAAAAAAATTATTGACATTCTCTTAATTAGTCCTACTTTTAGGAAAAATTTTAAACCCACAATTTTTAATTATAGAGTTTCTAAAACTCAAAGATTTAAATGACTTTACATTCTATGCTTCAGTAAGTGCTGGAGGATGAAGAGGAGGAAATAACTGCCCATGAAGAAAATAATTCTAAATCAAGGTTTTCAAAACGTCAAAAGATTGAAAATAAAATGATTACAGAATAACTTCCAAATGCCTGACAGGCTCTACAGCTTAATAAAATTAAATTGTATTAAACGTTTTTCACAGCCTGACATTACTGTGCTCATGATATCTCTATAAAATAATACTGATGCTGTGACATAGTCAAATCTATATTTTCTATCTAGCATTTGGCTGCATGGCTGTAGTTAATTAATCAATAAACAAGAACAAAATCTTATAGAAACAAACAAAATCATAGAACAAAATCTATTTATTACCACCTTATCTTATATATAAAAATTCCTTCTGAAGTCAGTTTTTTCCAGCTTGCAACCATTGTTTATTACTGTCTTTATTCAGACTTGAGTACTTTGCCATTATAACCACACTAATTCTGTTTGTACTAAATTCAGCCCAGAAGAAAGAGAAGTGGAAGAGGACCCCTCCTGCAGGCTGCGGCACTCAATGTTTTACTCAAATAGCATTTGAAGCAATATATTCCAATTTACACCTAACAAAATTAGCCACACTTTCAATGAGAAATATGTACAAACACACTTGAATGAGAAATTACCAAATTTGGGAGTTTAAATTTGATAAATCTGTTTGGAACAGAGAAATGATAATAAAATCAATTTACACTGAATAAAAGAGATAAGAGTGATATGGAGCTGGAGGTATTAATTTAGGAGTGATTTTGCAATTTACTTCTCTATGAATTAGAAAGCTTACTAAATTTCAATCATCTTTGAAATTCAGGTTCTGTCTGTTTTACAATAAAATGATACATTTGGGTTATTTTGCTAATAATGATGGTGTTGGAATTGAGATGACCCATTGAGCATTTTGGCTGACAGTACATAGTAAGCAGATATGTAGAGGAGAAACAAACTGAAATCTTCAAAAGAAGACCCTAAAACTTGATTTTTTTTCCTTCAACCTTTTTACTTTTTTTTTTTTAATTATTTGTCCCAGGGGTACAAGTCTGTGAATCATCAGGCTTACACCTTTCACAGCACTCACCAAAGCACAAACCCTCCCCAATGTCCATAACCCATCCACCCTATCCCTACCCTCCCACCCCCCAGTAACCCTCTTTGTTTTGTGAGATTAGGAGTCTCTTATGGTTTGTCTCCTTCCCCATCCAATCTTGTTTCATTATTTTTCCCTCCCTACCCCCCACAACCCCCTGCCCTGACCATAATGTTCCTCATATCAGAGAGATTTTGTCTCCAGTCTTCTCTTAGGATACCCTTGGCCAATAACTGTACCCCTCCATAATTTCAGTTTCAGTCACCCATTCTCTGACCACCATCTTCAATCTTTCCAGATTACTTCCTTTTATAGTTAATTCACAGTGGCTCATAAGACTCTGGAGAGTTCTAATCTACTGGTACCTTTCAGGCACCACCCCTTTGTACTTCTCAATTTACTCTTGTGTCAGTTCTACTCAAACACTTGGGCTCCCTCCCTGAGATCTTTGTACTTGCTACTCTTCTTCCTGGATTGCTCTGACTCCAGACATACCCATGGCTCATGAATTAGCTGTCTTTTAGCCCACAATTTAGAACAATCAACATTTGTTATCTCACACAGTTTCTGAAGATCAGGAATCCGGGAGTGAGTTCTCTCTGAGGATCTTTTGTGAGGTTGCAGTCAGCCTGTTGGCCAGGGTTGTAGACTCTGAAGATGTGGCTAGGACTGAAGGGTCTGCTTCCAGATCTTGTTGGCAGGAGGCTTCAGTACCTCCCCACATAGGCCCCTTGACAGGGCTGTTTGTGGCAGGTTGTGTTCTGTGAATCACTGAGTCCAGCCTGTGCTCAAGAGGAGGGAAATTCAGCTCCACCTGTTTCAGGAAAGAGTATCAAAGAATGTGTTGGCATATTTTGTTGTTGTTGTTGGCATATTTTTAAACACCATCCAAGCTCATCTCTTACATCCTTGAAATCTCTACTCCAATACCACCTTATTAGCAAGAGTTTTATTGTCCACATTATATAAAATAAGAAGCTTTTCCCCCTAGGCACTTCCCTTAACTGCTTCATTTGCTTCTTAATGTTTATTACCACCTAAAATATTAAATGTTTATTTAATTATTTGGTTTTTTTTGCTTTCTCCAACCCCAGCTTATATATAAGCTCCAATAGGAAAATAAATTTATGTATTTTATTTATTGCTGTATTCCCAGCACTTCGAACAGTACCTGGCATAATGGACAAAATCAATAAATATCTACTGAATGAATAAATGAATAATAAAAGAACATATGTTCTGTGGCTATTGAAATATGCTAATCAGCTTTTGGTTGGCTCTTCCTTAGCTTCTCCTTGTGTTCATTCTTTGCTGCAAGAAACCAAGAGGTCAGGAAATTTTCCTTTGCATTATTCAGGAGTATATACAATGATCAGATCCAGGTTTTCCCTCAGGCTGCAAATACAATAGTAGCATTAGTTGTTTTTGACACAGGGACACTGTCTCCCAAATTCTCACATCAAAGGTCTGGTTTTTATTTTACAGAGGGAAAAGGAAAATGGAGGGGAGGGAGAGGTTCTTTTCTCTCTCTCTCTCTCTCTCTCTCTCTCTCTCTCTCTTTTTGGAAAAAGATAAATATTCCAGCAATTATGTGCATTTGTGAATCACTCTAATTTCAGCTTCAGTATTCAGATGAGTGGCAGGACAATCTATGTTTCTCTTGATTCCCTTCCCCAATAAAACATCTGGCTACATACTAGAATTTTCATTAAAGGAGCATAGGGAGCTTCAACATAATTCATCGCTAAGTCTTTTTCTGGCAAGTCCCTGTATGAAACAATCTTCCCTTTAATATGACTCTGATACTCTTTTTCTGGCATAAGAATTACATTCATCTGGTACAATGAAGGTTTGTTTTTGAAGAGAGGGACCTTTTGCCAACAAGATGATAGAAAATGTGGGGGAGGATGGATGTTATATTGTTAGAAGATGATATATTATTATTTACAAAACTCTGAGGAGAGAGACTCAACCTTGTCAGCCCTGATTTATGTTTGTTCATTCTGTGATTCAATAGGAAGGTCAGGTGAGCTTTACTGAAATGTTTTGTTATATATTTTTCTACTGAGTGCAATGAAAAGCATCCTATACCCCTGACCTCACTCCCCATTTCCACTGTTAAGAGTTAAGCATTCATTGATTGGATCCTGCATATCATTATGTCTAAAAGTTATTCACTCATCTATATATGTACCTGAACTCAAAATGGCTGAACAAGTTTGGGGGGTCTTGAGATCAGATTATTAATAGGGAGATTAGGGTATATGTTTGAAAAAGTCTTAAAACTCATTTTATAGAGAAACTAAGTTTTAAGCAAAATCTCAAAATATATTACTATTTATGAAAAGTTTGTCTACAAATCCATGAGTCGCAAAATCTACCACTTAAAAGCAAATATAGAAGCATATCCTAATGGAGAACATAAAAATCAGAGCTAAAATGTAACTGGATTATTTCAGTGTGGCTTGAGCTTGTAAAGTGGTAGAGCAGTAAATGAAAAGACATGTAATTACCAAGAAAAATCTCATAAAGAATCTCTAATACATAGGGGAAGAGAGTATATGGTAGCAGTGATATTTCAAAATAGTAAGAAAAAGAGATGGGATTGTTAAAAAAAATAGTGTTGGAATAACGGTTTAGCAGTAGGGAAAAATAAAGCTACCTATGTAATTCATTCTTTATACAAAAGGTGGTTACATAAACATGAATCATTTTGCTGATAATGTTCTTGGGAGTAAAGTCTTCTTAATCAGGATATACAACCTAAACACCATAAAGAGTAAATTTAATAAATTTGATATTATAAAAGTTCTGGTTTTATTATATGTAAGTGTGTTTGTGTGTGTACTGCATTCTCTTACTTGAGACTGGTCTTTTTATTTTCTTTATGGCCTTTCTTTTGATGAACAAGACTTCCTAATTCTAATAACGTTAAATTCTCAAATTTGTGCTTTATGTCCAGTTCTATTATGTCCTGTCCAAAAGCTTTTCCCTACCCCAAAGCCACAAGGGTAATGTTCTTTGTTATTTTGTAGACATTTTATTATTTTACCTTTTACACCTTTTACACTTACATCTATGATCTAACCTGAATGGGAGTTAAATGTCAGGATTATTTCCATGATTAATTAATTTAATATCTTTACTGACAAGATCGTTCTTTGTCTATCACATTTCATGTCAAACTGTCACAAATTAAGTGACAGTGTGTGTACAAATTTATTCTAGGGTTTCATTCTATTTCCTTAATCTGTTTCACTAAAATTGTATGATATTACATCATATTTTTCTTACCTTTTTGCTTTGGCTAGGACTTCCAGTATAATATTGAATAGAAATGGTGATAGCATGTCTTCTTGTTTCATTTCTTGCTTCAGTGGTAAGATTTTAATATTCTATAATTAAACATACTTTTTAAATGAATGGCTTAAATCAGATTAAGGATATCTTCAAACTTTGGTCTTCTTTAAAATTGTTTTAGATATTTCTGGACCATTGTATTTCCATATACACTTTAACATTAACAATTGAATTCCCACTAAAAATCATATCAGGATGTTGATGCAATTGTATTGAGTCTATAGGTCAAATTGGGCTGAATTCATATCTTTACCATATTGAGTCTTCTTATCCATGAACATGGTGTGTTCCTCCATTTATTTAAGTCTTAATATTTCTTTCAATCATATGTTTTTATGTTTATGTTCGTGAGTCTGGCGTATTTCCAATTATATTTATTTCCTAAGTAGCTTATTTTTTTATATACTATTTCAAACATTGGTAAGTATTCAGTACTAAAGCAATCTAGACCTGGAGTTTTCTATGTGGGAAATTGGAGATTTTCATAGACCTCAGATAATTTAAAATTTCACATTGTTTCTCTACAATATTTGGTAAGTTTTCATTTCATAGGAATTTTCTAATATACACACAAATTCACAAATATATCTTTTTGATATTCATAAAATTTCTTATATTTATTGTGTAATGTCTTTGTCGGATTTTGAAAGTTCTTAATATCTCTTTCCATGTTTCATCCATTCTATCCTTTATACTTTCTTTCTATAATTTCACTTATATACATATTATGTGTATGTCCCACATGTCTTTCATGCTAATTCTATATTTTACATATTCTTTTTCTTTTCATGGTTCGTTTGGTTATCTTGTGTTGACTCGTGTTTTATTTCATGTTCTTTTCCAGTATGTATTTTTAATTTTAGTTATCATATGCCAGTTTTAGTCCTCTTGTGTTTCGTCTTGTAAACTATTTTCTTGAACATATGTATAACTGTTATTTTAAAACTCATGTTTAATAACTACAATATATGGATCACTTGTGGGCTTGTTTCTATTATCTATTTGATTCAGCTGTGGCTTATATAAATGTTATTAATATGCTATTTATACTTTAAAATATTTTAGTATTTGCTCTAGGTTTTACAAAATTCATCTTTAACACATTAGAGCCTCAAATAATATGCTACTTCAAATACAATGTAAGAAACTTCAAGAATTCACTTCCATTCCTCCTTTTATACTATTGTCAAACATTTTACAATTACATATGTTAAAAATCCTACAATACATTATTAAATTTTTACTTTAAATGTCAATTTGCATTTAATGGAATTTTAAAATGAAAGCAGAATTGTATTTTTTCTCATAATTACCACTTTTGATATTTTCTATTAATTTGTGTAGTTTAGTGGTTCTTGGTGGGAGCGTAGATATAATTTTGCCTTCCAGAAGGTTTGCCAATATCTATAGACATTTTTGGTAGTCACAGCTATGCTAGTGGAGGGAGGGGTTTTGTTACTGGCAGTTAGTGGGTACAGGCCAAAAATGCTGAAGATAGGCTATAGTGAGAATGACATTCCCCCTCCACAAGGAATTATCTGGTTTTAATGTCAATAGTTCCAATTTTGGTGTGAATCCAAGGTTCCACAGTAAATATAGATCTGTAGTGTAGCGTGATATAGGTCAGATGGTGATGGATAATCAGCTTTGTCTGTGAAAACCTCACCCTCACTTGCATTTTGGGAACATATTTCCATTAGATGTAGAATTCTACAATTAATAGTATTTATTTCAGTTCTTTGAAGAAGTCATTTTATTGCTTTCTGGTTTGCATAATTCTGTCAAGTCTTCAGTCATTATTTCACTATGGGGAATAAATAATTTTCTCTGGCTGATTTTAAGATTTTCTCCTTACTGTTTGGTTTCAGTAATTTGAATATGACATTTTAAAAAATATTTTACTTATTTATTTGAGCGAGAGAGAGAGAGAAAGAGAGAGAGAGCATGAGCACAAGCAAGGGACAGAGGGAGAGGGAGAAGCAGACTCTCTGCTTAGCAGGGAACCTGGTTTGATCCCAGGACCCTGGGATCATGACCTGAGCTGAAGACAGACCCTTAACCAACTAAGCCACCCAGGTGTACCTAAAAATATTTCTATATTGAATTTTTCATTTTTGGGAGTCTATTTTTACAGTAACTGTTTTAAAGTCCTTGTCTGCTGGCACAGTCATGAGACGGTGCCTCAGAGACTTTTTACTACATAGAGAATAATTGGCTAAGGGCCCAAACAGCTGCACTTTGAAACCATCACTGCATTTGCACCAAAGCCATGTCTCTCATAGGTTACTCCCCACTGATGACTGAGTATGGCTGAGCTACTAAGTCAGATTCATCCCTGGGAGACAAAGCATGTTTTAGTTAGGTGACTTTGACTCAAATATAGAACAGTGATTTTACCAAAACTCTCAGACTGCATGACAGTCTAGGAGTTTTCCACTCAACCTTCTCTTCCTCTTACCTTCCCTTAGAGTCATATTTGAATTCTAGTCTGATTGCTTTTCCAACCTAAGGGTCACTCCTTATTTCCTTTTTCAGGTATAAACTCTGACAAAATCTTTTCACCTTCAATCCCATCTTAGCATCCTCCTGGAAGACCCAATATTTGCTAATTTTTATCTAATAAAATTTGCTAATTTTATCTATCTCTCATTTCTGTGTTTCTTCTGTTTACTAATTTTCTCTTATTAATGGATCAACTTTATTGTTTCACATGCTTATTAATTTTTTTTTACTTAATGACATATAGTTTGAATTTTACATTGTTGAGTACTGGATTTTCTTGTATTCTTAAGGAGTGATAGAATCCAATCAGAAATCAATTAAATTACTTAGAAAACAGCTTGATCTTTTTTATTACTTGTTTTTAATATTTTAAGGATGTCTAGAGTAACCTTTCCTCAAGAGTTACTTCATTTTTGCCAGTTCTGTGTTACTCTCCTAAAGTCTTCACTGAGGGGCACCTGGGTGGCTCAGTGGGTTAAGCCTCTGCCTTCGGCTCAGGTCATGATCTCAGGGTCCTGGAATTGAGCCCCGCATTTGGCTCTCTGCTCAGCAGAGAGCCTGCTCCCCGGCCCCAACCATGTGCCTCTCTGCTTACTTGTGATCTCTATCTTTCTGTCACATAAATAAGTAAAAATTTAAAACATAATAATAAAATAAATAAATAAATAAAGTCTGAGACTGAGAGTCTCATATTCCCAACAAGGGCCCTTCACTCTGGCTGGTAAGTTTAGAAAATTCTCAGGTCTGCATGAGCCCTGGAGATTGTTTGGTTTGGTTTGTTTTTTTGGGTTTTTGTTTTGTTTTGTTTTGGGTTTTGGTTTTTTTGTTTGTTTGTTTGGGTTTTTTTTGTTTTGACTTATAGTTTCCCAGTAATTCACTTTCCTTGGTACTTTTATTTTCCTGGTTTCATGAAATTTCTCCTAGAAAAGAAGAGATTGGTGTTCCGCAAAAGACTAAAGAGGTCTCTTTTATATCTTTCTAGAGCTCTTTCACTATCTGGCACCCTGGACTATAAATTCTATCCCCTTCATTCTCCCTGAATTCATTATCTATCTCTTCTCTTCAGGAACACCCCTGAGCTCTGTTTGAGTTCCCCTCTCTTTACCACAAATCAGAGATTGATCTCAGGTGAAAGGGCAACTATAAGGCTTATTTAGTTTCCATTACTTTTAAAATTAATAGGCTTTTGCTGCTGTTTTCAGTGTCTGAAAAGTTTTTTCTCCTTGTTCTTCAATTTTCAAATTGTTTAAGACAGTAAAGATTATGTTATAGAAGTTACTCCTTCATAAGTAGAAATAGAAATCTTTTGCCTACATTTTTGTCTTGGTTTTTAGGTATTTGGTCCTATCTTCTATATTGCCTGTTAACATTTTATTCAATACAGAAATAGCTCAGAGATATTGTGGGTTCAGTTCCAGATCATCAGAATAAAGTGAATATCACAATAAAGTGAGTCAAATTTTTTGGTTTCCTAGTGCATATAAAAATTATGTACATGTACAAATGGCCAACACACACATGAAAAAATGTTCCACATCACTCAGCATAAGGGAAATACAAATCAAAACCACAATGAGATACCACCAAACACCAGTCAGAATGGTTAAAATTAACAAGTCAGGAAATGACAGATGGTAGTGAGGATGTGGAGAAAGGGGAACTCTCTTACACTGTTGGTGGGAATGCAAGCTGGTACACCCACTCTGGAAAACAGTATGGAGGGTCCTCAAGAAGTTAAAAATAGAGCCACCCTATGACCCAGCAATGGCACTATTAGGTATTTACCCCAAAGATACAAATGAAGTGATCCAAAGGGGCACCTGCCCCCCAATATTCATAGCAGCAATGTCCACAAGAGCGAAACTGTGGAAAGAACCGAGATGTCCACTGACAGATGAATGGATAAAGAAACTGTGGTATACATACACAATGGAATATTACTCAGCCATCAGAAAACATGAATACTTACCATTTACACTGATGTGGATAGAACTGGAGGATATGCTGAGCAAAATAAGTCAATCATAGAAAGACAATTATCATGCTTTCATTCATGTGGAATGTAAGAAACAGTGCAGAGGAACATAAGGGAAGGGAGGGAAAATTGAACAAGAAGTAATCAGAGAGGGAGACAAACCATGAGAGACTCTTAACTCTAGGAAACAAACTGAGGGTTATTGGAGGGGAAGTTGATGGTGGTGGGGAATGGGGTAATTGATGGGCATTAAGGAGGGCATGTGATGCGATGAACACTGGGTGTTAACTGATAAATTATTAACGGTACATCTGAAACTAATGATGTACTATATGTTGGTTAATTGAATTTAAATTTTAAAAAAGAAAAGAAAATATATGGGGAAAAACCACTGAGCTGCAGATACATACATATGCAGATATTTAATAAATTCTACCAAGTGTTATCAAAAAATAAGTATACAATAATGTATTCTATTAAATGTATGATAATATTATATTTAATAAAAACAATGTACAATCTTTATTTAAAAATACTTTATTGCTAAAAAATGCTAACCATTATTGGAGATTTAGTGAGTTGTAATATTTTGCTGGTGGAGGGTTTTGCCTCAATGTTAATGGCTGCTGACTGATCAGGACGGTAGTTGCTGAAGGCTGGGGTGACTGTGGTAATTTCTTAAAATAAGAAAACAATAGGGGTGCCTGGGTGGTTCAGTGGGTTAAGCCTCTGCCTTCGGCTCAGGTCATGATCTCAAGGTCCTGAGATTGAGCCCCGCATCAGGCTCTCTGCTCAGCAAGGAGCCTACTTCCTCCTCTCTCTGCCTGCCTCTCTGACTACTTGTGATCTCTTTCTCTCTGTCAAATCAATAAATCAATAAATCAATAAATCTTTAAAAAAAAACTTCTAAAAAAAAAGAAAACAATATAGTTTACCTCATTGATCGAGTCTTCCTTTCATAATTTCCCTGTAGCATTTCATACTATTTAGTAGCATTTTAACCACAGTAGAACTTCTTTCAAAATTGGAATCAATCCTCTCAAGCCCTACTGCCCCTTAAGCCCCTTATGTTTATGTAATATCCTGAAACCTTCATTGTCACGCCAACAATCTTCACAGCATCTTCACCAATAGATTCCATCTTAAGAAACCACTTTCTTGGGCGCCTGGGTGGCTCAGTGGGTTAAAACCTCTGCTTTCAGCTCAGGTCATGATCTCAGCGTCCTGAGATCGAGGCCCGCATCGGGCTCTCTGCTCAGCGGGGAGCCTGCTTCCTTCTCTCCCTGTCTCTCTGTCTGTCTCTCTGCCTACTTGTAATCTCTCTCTCTGTGTGTCAAACAAATAAATAAAATCTTTAAAAAAAATAAAAAAAAGAAACCACTTTCTTTGCTCATCCATAAGAAGCAACTCCATGCACGTTCAAGTTTAATCATGAGATTGCAGCAATTCAGCACATCTTCAAGCTCCACTTCTAATTCTAGTTCTCTTGTTATTTCCACCACATCTGCAGTTACTTGTTCCACTTAAGTTGGAACCCAAAGTCTAGATGACTTGAAGCATTCAAGATGACTGGAATCAACTTCTTGCAAATGCTTGTTAATGTTGATTTTTTGACCTCTTTCTATGAATCACAGATGTCTTAGTAGCATCTAGAATGGTGAATCCCATCCAGAAGGTTTTCAATTTACATTGCCCAGATCCATCAGAGGAATCATTATTTATAGCATCTATAAGCTTAAGAAATGTTTTTTCTTAAATAATTAGACATGAAAGCCAAAATCACTTCTTGATCCATGGGCTGCAGAATGGATGTGTGTTAGCAGGCATGAAAACAACATTAATCTTTTTTTTTTTTTTTTTTTTTTTAAAGTTTTTTTTTTTTTTTTTTTTTTTTTGACACAGAGGGAGAGAGANGATTACAAGTAGGCAGAGAGGCAGGCAGAGAGAGAGGAGGAAGCAGGCTCCCTGCTGAGCAGGGAGCCTGATGCGGGCCTCGATCCCAGGACGCTGAGATCATGACCTGAGCCGAAAGCAGAGGCTTTAACCCACTGAGCCACCCAGGCGCCAAAACAACATTAATCTTATTGTACATCTCCATCAGAACTCTTGGGTGGCCAGACGTACTGTCAATGATCATAAATATATGAAGGAAATATTTTTTTCCTGAGCAGTAATTCTCAAGAGTGGGCTTAAAATATTCAATAAACTATATTTTGACGGATGTACTGTCATCCAGACTTTGTTCTTCCATTGGAAAAACACAGGCAGACTAGATTTAGCATGATTGGTATGGTCCCTAGGATTTGGGAAATGGCAAAGGATCATTGCCTTCGACTGAAAGTCACCAACTGCTTTAGACCCTAACAAGAGAGTCAGCCTGTCCTTTGAAGCTTTGAAGGCAGGCATTGACTTCTCTTCTCTAGCTATGAAAGTCCTAGACAGTATTTTCTTCCAGAAGATGACTGTTTCATCTGCATTATGGCTATTATTTTATGTAGCCACTTCTACTGATGATCCGAGCTAGATCTTCCAGAGAACTTGCTGCAGCTTCTACATCAGCACTTGCAACTTCACTCTGCGCTTTGGTGTTATGGAGATGGCATCTTTCCTTCAACCTTGTGAACCAACATCTGTCAGCTTCTAACTTTTCTTCCTTAGCTTCCTCAGCTCTCTCCGCCTCCATAGAATTAAAGGCAGTTAAGGCTTTTCTCTGGATTAAGCTTTGGCTTAAGAGAATGTTGTGGCTGGTTTGATTTATCTAGACCATTCAAACTTTCTCCATACAGCAATAAGGCTGATTTTATATATATATATATATATATATATATATATATATAATATTATTATTATTTGTGTGCTCACTGAAGTAGAGCTTTTAATTTCCTTTAGGAACTATTCCTCAGCATTCACAATGGCTAACTGTTTGGTGCAAGAGGTCTAGTTTTCAGCCTGTCTCAGCTTTTGACATGCCTTCCTCACTAAGCTTAGTCATTCCTAGCTTTTTAAATTTAATTTAATTTTATTTTATTTATTTGACAGAGAGAGAGAGGTTACAAGTAGGCAGAGAGGCAGGCAGAGAAAGAGGAGGAACCAGGCTCCCTGCTGAGCAGGGAGCCCGATGCGGGGCTCGATCCGAGGACCCTGAGATCATGACCTGAGCCGAAGGTAGAGGCTTTAACCCACCGAGCCACCCAGGCGCCCCTAGCTTTTGATTTAAAGTGAGAAACATGCAACTTTTCCTTTTCCTTGAATATATAGAGGCCATTGTAGGGTTATTAGTTGGTCTAATTTCAATATTATTGTGTCTCAGGGAATAGGGAGACCTGAGGAGAGGGAAAAAGATGGGGGGATGACTGGTTAGTGAAGCCATCAGAAGACACACAACATATATCAATTAAGTTCACCATCTTTTTGGGCATGGTTCATGGTGCCCCAAAACAATTGCAGTAGTACCAGAAAATATCACTGATCAGAGATCACCATAACAACAAAAAATAATAATGAAAAGGCTTGCAAGAATTAACAAAATGTAACAAAAAGACATGAAGTGAGCAAATGTTGGAAAAATGATATGGATAGACTTGCCACAAACCATCAATTTGTAAAAAATGCAGTATCTGAAGAGGGTGATAGAGCAAAGTGCAATAAAATGAGGTGTGCCATACTGATCATTGTGTATAAAAAAGAGTGGTGGCTCTGGGTAGTGTTTTTTTCCCCCAGAGAGGATATACTTGACCTCCGGTCACTACAGAAGAGGCAGATTGGAACCTATATTTCCACTAATTGTAAAATCAATTGCATCATACCCATAAAATAGAGTAAATATTATAGGACTGCTATTATGCAAGGTAGATCTATATGTGCTCATATGTAAAGATATCTATAATGTACTGTGTTAGTTCATTAGGGCTGCCATAATAAAGCACTACAGACTAGGTGACTTAAACTACAGAAATTAATTTTCTCACAATTCTGGAGGCTAAGTTCAAGATCAAGGTGTTGGTAGGATTGGTTTCTTCTGAGAGCTTTTTATTTTTGTCTTATACACAGTCTTATATTCTTCTGTCTGTGCCTGTCTGTGTCCTAATCACTTTTTCTGATAAGGCGGCTGGTCACATTGGATTAGGGCTCACCCAGATGACTTCATTTTGCTCTAATCATCTCTTTAAAGATTCTATCTCCTGATACAGTCACATTTTGAAGCATTGGGGACTAGGGCAACAACACGTGAATTTTGAGGAGATACAATTCAGCCAATAACATATATTTTAATGTAAATAAGACAAGTTCTGAGCAGTATGTGTATTAAAGTCTCACTTGCTTTTAAAGAATTTGCATATGTGTATTTGCATAAATGTTGCATCAGACTTCAAAGAAAGTATCAATAATGGTTTTCTCTGAGAAAATGGACTGAGGGTTCATGGTGGCAGGGGAAGAGAGGGAAGGAAGGCCTTTTTAGATCTTTCTACACTGTTGTTTCTTTTGCCATATTTCTGTACTACTTTTAGATAACAAAGAACGATATAACATTACAGACTGTCTCATTTTACTGATGAGTAAAACAAGGCCCAAATTTGCCTAAGGTCACTCAATCAGTTCCTGATGAAGCCAGAAATACAAGACTGCTTTATGAGTGCTGTATCAGTGTTCTTTTATGCTTACCAAATAGCCGTTCTGCCTCACGTGGTAACTGGTGTGTGGATTTGAACTTTACATTTTACTACTTACATAAGTTTCCACGACAGTTATTTGTATCACCCAATAATCTCTTAGTGTGTTAGTCCAAGCACTTAGTGAAGCTATTATATTTAGTTGCATTGTTCCTCAGCTTGATTATTTCGTGTTTCCAGATATAAATTTAATATGACTTTATCTCAAGATAAAGAGCCTTGCATGTGAAAGGCCATGCCGCTCTGGATTTTCAGCTTCTGTCCCTAAATATTGCCATCTCTGTTTGCTGTGGGTACTCTGGCAACCCCAGGTCTCCCTGATCCTTGGCTGTCTCAGTAAAGCCCCTTGTTCATCCAACTTCCAACTTAACAATAGGCCCAAGTTCTCCACGTTTGCTTTATTACCCGCCACTCTTGTAACACTTGCCCCCAATTGCCTTCCACGATGAGGCCTCCACTGGCATCTTATAATGGACCAGCCTCTGCTCTGCCTCACCTTGTGATTCCACAGACAGAAGGCTTCTGGATGCTTCACAGGGTGTTTTCTGACTGTAACAGAGTTGATAAAATGCAATTGCGAATACTCTCCTCTCATGTGAGAGACTATATAACTCATTGTGAACAGTCTCAAATGTCACTTCATTACAGGGATCTGTACTTTAAACACAGCAGTTCTTTGGCTGGAGCCAGAAAGAGCCCTGTGTGGCAGACACAGCAGCAGGATTTTAAAGAACTCCACTTTTAGGTGGCTTGGACAATTCGTTCTGAAACCACACATGGTTTTGAATTTAGCCCCTTTTAAGTGACTCTCTCATCTGGTCCCGGGAAGATGGAAGACTCAATTAAGAAACCACTGTGTGACAGTCAAGACTGGGTCCTTTATCCTGCTCAGTGTGGAGAGGAAAAAAGTTTCCCCAGAACACCATGTGCCCTAGTGGTTTCACTTGACCTTTCTTTACTGATGAGGCTCATTCAAAGTTTTTCTTTCTTTCTTCCTTTCTTTCTTCCTTCCTTCCTTCCTCCCTCCCTCCCTCCCTCCCTCCTTCTCCATCTCTCTCTCTCTCTCTTTCTTTCTTTCTCTTTTTCTTTCTTTCGGGGAGGAAACATGAAAGGTATTACATGGCTTAGTTGTTTTCTTTTAAGCACAGTGGCTGGAGAGGGAAGAGGGTGTTATGCTGTGGATGTTGAGAAAACGGTTTATCCTGTCTGTTAACCTCTAGGAGGTAGCTGAAGCTTTCCCATCTCCTTCACTATGCTGCCCCATCCCCTCACTCAAACTCATTGTTCTTATCTGCTTTTATCAGCAGAGTCAAAAATTGAGAAATCAGATTGACTTTATGTCTTCTGTTAAATAAGTTCATGTAAGGGCCTTTAAAGTGGGATATAGAAATGTTAGGTGTATATCATGATCATGTGGGAGGCTGGGATAAAATATTAAAACTTCTATTTATATGTATTTATTTTCACCTAAACATAGTAACAAAATTAACCTTCAAAATATTTAATTTATGAGATGATATCTGTGCCCTCCTCTCATGTCTCATGCAGGGAGACCAGGTGTCAGGGGGTTGAGTAAGAGAATGTGGTAAAATTGAGGGCTGCAATTACACTAGACCATTTGTTCTGAGCTGTTGTAGTTAGCACAATTTAAGCACATTTGGATAAGTTGATTTATTGATTGCATTTCCCAGATTTCACTAAACCAGTCATCACAAGTAGTTTAGTGAAATTCCTGCAAATTACAGGCAGAGAAAACATGAGACAGAAAAAGTCAAGAGTTGGCACTTTTAACTTTAGAATGAGCTTTTTATCACCAATATTAAAAATTAAAGACAAAGATGATTTAATCATATTGACTTCATTTGATCACATTTCTGCCAGTTTTTAAAAATCACTGACAACATATTCATAAGATACTATAGTTTTGTCCTATTTATTAAATTATTAAAATTATCAAAAATTCTTTTTCATTTTACTTCATGCTTTAAATGTTATATTTTCAGACTTGATAATGTACATCCTAGTAATAGAGTAGTAAGTGTATACAAGTAAGACAAAATAGTCATACAACTATTAGGGCTATCTGGTTCAAATATCTTATTGTAGGGCACATTATCAAAAAGGTTTGGAGACCACCGTGGAGATTTTTGCTTCTCTCTGACCAGAAGAAGGAAAACATTGGGCTTCGAGTGGGGAAAAGGTCTTGTTAGTCACCATCAGGGCAAACCACAAGCCTTCTCCATGCGCATAGACGATGCCATGTGCTGTGGGTAATGCCCATTTGGATAATCCTAACAGGAGACTAGACAGTAGGGAGAAGTGAAGACCTTCCCAGAGTTGTTTTTAGGTCCTACTTGGGCTTTCAAATTCCTAAAAGATGAGCACATTTCATCTGAGTCCAAAAAAGGCTGTATCAGATTATAGATTTTCTAGGTAAAGTCTAACAACAGTATCACACCTGTTACCCCCAACACCATTCCCACCCTGGCCCCAGCACAAAAGTTGGCAGAAAACTCCATGCATCATATCCATTTGTAGGTGTATCAGACCAAAGCTCTGTTCAAGGAGGGAGATTCCACTCACAGCTTCCTTCCTTCATAGAAAAAGAAACTCTTTCAAGAAGGGGTGTTGCTTTGCATTTCAGTGAACTATGCATCTCACAACTCATGGACGACTTTGTGATGATGTAGACTTCCACTCATAGATATTGAAGAGGGTCAGGTCCCATGGAAAGGCTAGCAAACTTCAGTATTGGTAGGTAAGTCTCCTTAGCAAATACTTCCTATGATACTTCAAGACAAGATGACTGAAGATGAGGGCTCATTCCTTCTATTTTCCTGCCTGCAGCTTTGGGTCACTGAACTAATTGCCCTTTCACAAGGCTTCCATAACATCAGTCTTCTATAATTCTGCTCTTGACCATCCTTACTTTTGCTTCACGTCTTTATTATAAGATACTCAAAGACTCTAGTCCTGATAGCTACTTGTATGTTCATGAATAAAAATCTACTATACTGCAGGACTTTGGTTTTACAGCATCTGCCTGGATTGTACTTATTTAGGTGGAATGCAATCAAGCATGACTGTAAAAGAAAAAAAAAACCACAGTGTGACTTTATTTAATGTATTAAAACTACCCTATTCACATTCTGCTAGGAAAAAGTAAGTACGTATATGTGCACTGGGAAGATGGGGTTTTTCTGAAACTGAACATGCTTTCATAAGAGCTAATTTAAATTTCTTCTTATCCTCACAACTGGCATGAATATTTTTCTGGATCAAGGAGCAAGACATGGTATTAGTGCATGTATATTTTGTCTAGAATATGGGATCAAGAAAGCCATGAACATTCTACTTGCAAAATTAGACACTAAAACTAACCTTTGGGGGAATTTTATGTCCTTGAGTTTCTATTTTCTACAAGCAGGTTGAGCGAAATTCACTCAGATTTATTGTTATTAAAATTTTTTCTCATCACTATGAACATCATTATCACCCCCAGGTGGACATAGCACTTTTCTTTCCAGATGCTTAAGTTGCTTTACTTATATTATTGGAGCCATTTTTAAATATGTTTAAAATATCAGCCAACACACTTATCCCCACAACACCTCCCTATGGAGGAAAAGGAATAAATAAAATGATTTAAATCGACATTTTCTCCACAGTCTCTGGCCAGAGAGCCAATGGCCATTCCAAGTCCACATTGCTTCATTCATCCTATATGTATTCTAGTAAGATAAGAATATTCATTATTCATCTAATAATGAATGAAACAAAGGTGCAGAATGTAAAAAAGACTTGTGCAAGGACACATTTGGAATTAGCAACATTACAAATAAGTTAGCCAAAGCCTTCTGATCTTTGCACCAACCTTCTTCATGTTCAGATAGGCAAATTCAATGATACAGATTTTACTGAGATCTACTCTGTGCAAGTCGCATGCTTTGAGCTCCTGCAAATACGATGACTGCACACCTCAGAGATGGTAACAGGGCAAACATACACATGGATAATTGGAGGGTCATTGAAGTTTTATGGAAAGAAAACAGAGTTTAGAAGGAGGTTGAAGTGGATTTGAAGCTAACATCTCAATGTGGTTCATAGTAGCTCTATGAATTTGGTTAAGTTTTTTTTTTTAAGATTTATTTATGTATTTTGGAGAGAGCTAGAGGGAGAACACGAGTGGGAGGAACAAAAGGAGAGGAAGAGAGAATCTCAAGCAGACCCTGCATTGACCACCAAGTCCAACATGGGGCTCAATCTCACAACACTGAGATCACGACCTGAGCAAAAACCAAGAGTCGAATGTTGCACTGCCTAGGTACCCGTTTGGGTAAGTTTCTTAATTTCTTTGAGGTTGAGTTTTCTCATCATGAATAAGTGAGTAATATTACCAACTCTATAGAGAATTTTTAAGTATTAAATGAGATTGGCATATGGTGAGAATATCATGATTTACAGCTATTGTTTTGTTACCATTATTGTTACTATTATTGTTATTATTATAAAGACATTTAGCCCTTTTATTCTGGAATGCAATGACTCTTGTGGGATTTATAAAAAATTAAAAGTGGATATATATAAGATGTACAGTGTGACATTTTGATATACATATACATATACATAGTCTTGACTATAGTCAAGCTAATTAACATATGCATAACATCACACTTACTTTTTTTTTTTTTTTGGTGAGAGCACCTGAGATCTACTTTTGGCAAATTTCCAGTACAAAATATAGCATCATTAACTATAGTCACCATAATATACATTAGATCTCTTAGAACTTATTCATCCTACACAACTGAAATTTTGTACCATTTTGACCAATATCTCCCCATTTTCCCCATCTCCCCACCCCTGGTAACCACACTCCCACTCTTCCTTCTATGTTTGTGAGTGTTTTAGATTAAATATGTAAAAAAGATCATGCAACTTTTTCTTTCTGTCTTTTTTTTGGGGGGAAACTTGGGATGGGATTGTCCAGGACTGACACATAGCTGTGATCTGTCCCTCCCACCCAAGGGAAGGGACCAGAGGAACTTGGGAAGGTACCTCAGCCTGCTGACCCTCAGGCCCTTCTCCCAGCTTCTTATAGATACCATGTTTGTGAATAGAGTTGAAGAATGGAAAAGAAACAATAATAAACAACAGGTGGCTTATTTAACCTAGCATAATGTCTTAGTCCAATTGGCCTGCCATAACAAAATGCCACAGACTGGATGGCTTAATACAACAGGAATTTTTTTCTCACAGTTCTGGAGGCTGAGAAGTCTAAGATCTAAGCACCAGCATGGTCATGTTTGATGAGGGCCCTCTTCCTGGTTCACGACTGGTGTCTTCTCTCTGTCCTCCTATGGTGAAGGAGGATAGGGATCTCTCTGAAGTCTCTTTTATAAGACAATAATCTCATTCATGAGGGATCCATTCTCATGATGTAACCACCTCCCAAAGCCCCATACACTGATACCATTACACTGGACATTAGGATTTCAACATTAATTTTAGGGGGACAAACATTCAGATCATGGCAACCAAACACAATAGAATTAAATTAGAAATCATTAACAGCACACACTGCTAAATAACCAATGGATCAAAGAAGAAATTGCAAAGGAATTAGAAAATCCTTTGAGAAAATCACGAATGAAAACACAGCAATCAAAAGCCTATGGAAAGTAGATAAAGTAGTGTTCAGAGGGAAATTTATAATTATAAACACCTACATTAAAAAAGAAAAAACCTCTAATCGATTACCTAATCTTCTACCTTAATTAATTAAGGGAGAGAAAATTAAAACAATCAGAATGAAGGAAACATGAAAAATTAGAGTGAAATAAATGAAATAGTGATTAAAAAAACTATAGAGAAAA
This sequence comes from Ailurus styani, assembly GCA_002007465.1. Taxonomy (NCBI): domain Eukaryota; kingdom Metazoa; phylum Chordata; class Mammalia; order Carnivora; family Ailuridae; genus Ailurus; species Ailurus styani. Next base: position 448,706 of record LNAC01000861.1, on the reverse strand, counting down.
TCAACAAAACCAAAAGTTGATTCTTTAATAAGATCAACAAAACTGACAATTTCTTAGCTAAACTGACACCCATCCTCAAAAGTGAGAGAAGAGAGAAAGACAGAGACAGACAGACAGAACTCAAATTACCAGAATGGAGAATGAGAATATCATTAATGATCTTACAGAAATAAATATGGAATTTCATGAATAATTTAATGTCAGCATATTTAATAACCTAATAAAACAGACTAATTCCTAGGAAGACAGAAAGTACAAAAATTGACTCAAGAAAAATTAAAAAATTGAATTGACCTGTAATGAGTAAAGGGATTGAAGGATTAATCTTAATAAGTCAGCATAAGAAACACTCAGGTCCAAATGACTTCAGTAATTAATTCTACATAATTTCCAAAGAAGAATGAGTACCAATGTTTCACAAACCTTTCCAAAAGTAAAAGAGTGGGGAATACTTCCCAACTCATTGTAAGGGGCCAGGAATAACCTAAAACCAAAAGACATCACAAGAAAAACAAAACAATACATAGACTAATATCCCTTGTAAAGAAAGAGCAAAAATCCTCAACAAAATAGGAGCAAATTGAATCTAGCAACATATAAAAAAGATTATATACCATAAAAAATAGGATTTATCCCAAAAATATAAGTTTAATATCTGAAAATCTGAAAGTCAAGCAACATAATACACCAAATTAAAAAAATGAAAAACAAAACTCATGTAATCAATAGAGACAGATGACTCCATTATTGACAAATCCAACACTCTTAAATGATAAAAACACTCAACACAGGACATACAGAAGGAAATTCCTCTATGTGATAAAGGGCATCTACCAAAACTAAAAACATAACACCAACCCCAGCTCACTTCATATTTAAAGATTGACTGCTTTCCCTCAATCCATATATCTTCTTTGTAGGTACCTTTGTTCAAATCCTCTTTCAAGTTTTAAGTGAGTTATTTTTTCTTTTATCTCTGAGTTGTAAGTGCTCTTTTTGTGCTCTGGATACCAGCCCCCTTTCAGATACATAATTTTCAAATATTTTCTCCCATATTACCAGCTGTTGTTTCAGTTCCTTGTTGAATAATTTCAGTTCTGGGGCAGAGAAAGGACAAGGAAAAACATATTGGGCCAGAAAGCAACAAAGTTCTCAAAGATTAGGGAGACCATGTTCAAACAGCATAGGATCCAGCTTGGATAAACTCTCATTGGTCAATTCTGGGACTGTAACTAATTATAAAACATTAAATAAAATAGATAAATGAATTAGTGACATTTTTAAAAAGGGAGAAGAGAGAAAATCAGTATGCCAAGCAAACTTGTATACCACCAGCAGATATAATTATCACAGCACAAACTTATTTTTGAATTTGGCAATAAAAGAGAAAGATTTAAGCATAGAGGCTGTCTATTTAGGAACTATCCAGTTGGTTAAGAAAAGCTGTTTTAGATAGAAGAATGTTAGACCACAAATGTAGAAGGAATAAGAATAGGAAAAAAAATCACTAATTTGCAGCCTCCAGTGAAATAATCGATTCAAGCAAGAATGCTAAAACTTTGGATTCAAAGATTGTTGGAAAACACCCTGCATGTTACCAATATATGAGAGAATTACCCCATAGATTATTTGCTGAATGAAAATGAATAAAAATTGACCTCACGTTAAAAAGACCTGACTTTCATCACCATAACTGAGCATTATACTTGGACAACTCGATACCATGTGCCTTCTAATGCAGTATAATATGAAGTACCCAGCATCACCTGTGGAGGTTTCTTGCAAAAAAAAAAAAAAGTTTAACTTGAATCTAAGCTTTTAGCACTAACTTCCAATGTACAGGATAGGGTATTAAGGGGTTGTAGAAACAGGTTAAATACCACCGTCAGTAAACAATTAGACTAAAAAGGAATGTGATACCAACCAATGTTAGGAGGGAAAAAAATGGAGGACTATTATAGAAAAAAAATGGCCAAAGAGATACAGCAATAAAAATGCAATACAGAGACCTTGACTGGATCTTGTTCAAACAAAGAAACAAAAACAGCTATAGAAGACATGTTTGGGAAAATTAGGGAAAATTGAATAAGGACTATATATTAGCTGATATAAGGGAATTATTAACTTTCTTTGGTGTGATAATGGAATAATGACTATGTGTGAAAACACACTTATTTTTAGGAGTTGCATGCTGAAATATTTAGAGGTGTCATATCTGCAAATGACTTCAAAAGCTGCAAACACACAAAGTACTGTTCTGTAGTGTAAAATATTAATATTTGTTGAGTGTACTTGGTGGGTATATGGGTGTTTATTGGACTATTCTTTCAACTTTTTTCCACATTTACATTCTTTTATAACAGAAAGTCAGAAAAATAGCATCTTTTCCATATTTTGATTTTTATAATATTTTATTGAGTTTTACCAACAGGTGTAAAGCTTAACCTTATTGAGAAACATGAAATTAAAATATATTAGTAACACTGCCCCTTAATGTTTTTAGTAAACTTTATGTTTCACTTTAGATAAGCAATTGAGAAATTAATATTTATGTTTTTGAGGAAATAACATTCATCTACATTATTGTGTCTGTGAAAACTGTAACTGCTGAATAGTAAGTAACTCGAGGAGGTGGATGTTTGTGTGATTTTGTTTCCTACTTTCTACATTTTCTGATTATTTAATAAGAATGATGGTTTACCTTTATTAAATATTTGCTCTGTGTTCAGCACCATGCTAAATTCTTTATATATGATTTCATCCTTATTCCTTACAAAAACATTTAAATTGTTGGTGAGGTAGGATTGGAAGGAAAGGAGACAGATTTGGTGAAATACAAAATGGTTTTGAGTAACCCCTATAAGAAATGGGAGAGGAACCTATTCAAAGATACACAGTAAGATTTTCAAATATAGCTGAGAACCTAGCTAAGGGTGGAGCCATAGGTTAGATCATAAAATACAGGGACTTGGATCTGTGCAACAGTGTTATTTCTTTCTTCCTGAATCATAGCCCATTGTGTAGGAACAGAGAAGGTAGATGGATAGGTTGGCCCCAGAGTGGGGTTGGTAGGGCAAATGCAATAAAAGGATAAGGAAACATGAATTTGATCATGCTGACAGCAAGAATGATTGAAGTAATGTACCACATGGTTCAGAGAAGAAATGAATCTTTGGTTGAGAAGTGGTAGGTCAGGGGCTGAGGGTGATGAGCACACAGGAACCACACACAATAAAGCAAGCATTCCTCTATCTGCCAGGACATTAACAAAGTCAGAATCTACTTATCGGAACATTCTCAAATGCCCAGACTGTCCACTGAAGACAAGCAGAGTTTTGAAGGGGAATAGTATCCATACTTTGAGCCCTATCCATTAGGAAAAGGGCCTTTGTTTAGGAACGTGTATGAAAATCTAGAGGGTTAAAGCCTTCAGATGTTTGAGACAGAGGTTAGGGAGAGAATGATTTGATGAGCTCCTCCCTTAGAAGTACAGCAGTGCATGTAGCTTTCACATGCCACCTAACCTGGAAAACCAGGAACAAGAGATCATGAAAAAGGACCTAAGACATTTGTGAGAGTAAAAAAAAAAAAAAAAAAAAAAAAAAAAAAAAAAAAATCTCGCTATAGATAGTATATTTATTACAGTCTTCTTTACTCTCTCTGCTTTTAAAGCAGAGAGATGAAATTTTCAATAGAAATGTGAATATATGATATATTGAGGAGACAGCCACGAGGAAACATTTTTCAAATCTAACTTTTAAGGGAGGAATCTAGAGAAACAAGAGTAGCCCGAGCTTCTTTCTAAAGGGAAGGAAGACAAGCTCTGTCCCCATGTCTTATAAAAAATGTGGGAAGCAGAGCCTCAGAAGGTGAGGTATGACATTCAGGGATTAACAGGCAACACACCTTCATTGCGTTCCCTACATGTGTTTGCCGCATATGGTACCAGCACAGCTGCAACTACTTATGATTTCTGTGAAAACACAATTTCTCCTGTTGCCCGGCTCTCTTTTCCTAACTGAAGTTTATGTTAAGTGTATTCAATATATGACAGTATTCATTAAAATGCCATGCCTAGCTTTGGATCCTATGTGCTATGAGGAATGTTAAAGAGGCACAAAGCATAATACCTTCTCGAAAGGAACTTAATGATTTAGAATCACTTAGGAACCAAATAATGAAGAGATGATGCGCACATATACTTAAGTTTACTTACGGACTGATATATAATGGAGGAGATGATCACTGTAGTTGATGAGAGTTTAATAAAGTGTGCAAGTATATTTTGAATGACGTGCCAGATTGATCATCAGATCTTGGGAACATTCCATTGGTTAAGGAAACGGTAACATGGTGAAGACGGGGATGGTTTATACGGTTGTGGGGGAGGGTCAAGAGAAAGGGAGAATATAAATTGAACAGCTGTAGCTACAGTTATGATTCAATTAAAATTTTTAAAAATTTACAAAATGCCTAAATATAAGATATTTCACTGGGTGTTAAGACAGAATGAGAATTACTCCAAGTAGAAGAGATTTAAGAGCATGGTAAGAAATGTGGTTAGATAATCAAATTAGATATGACCATGGCTGGGGTGCCTGGGTTGTTCAGTGGGTTAAAGCCTCTGCTTTCAGCTCAGGTCATGATCTCAAGGTCCTGGGATCGAGCCCCGCATCAGGCTTTCTGCTCAGCGGGGAGCCTGCTTCCTCCTCTCTCTCTCTCTGCCTGCCTCTCTGCCTACCTTTGATTGCTCTCTCTCTGTCAAATAAATAAAATCTTAAAAAAAAAAAGATATGACCATGGCAATTTTTAATCAGTGTACAGGAATATTAAAAATTCCAGATGCCTTGCAAGAAAGAGAAATGTCTAGTTGTTTTCCAAGCTGAAAAATTGTGAAATTGTGCCATATTCACAACCCCCTTGGTGTTCATCTTTACCTATCGTTAGAGTTCTTTGCCTTTGCCTTCTTTCCTTTGTGATGAGCCAAAAGACTGGGTCACCTTTGTTATCTGAGCACATGGATCTGTCCACTTTCCCTTCATAGGGCTGCTTGAAGGGGACTGTGAAGTAGGAGCTACTACCAAGGCTCCACAAACAAGTTCTACCTCTGTGGGCTTTTATGTAGTAGATTATGACATAAATAATCAATAAACAATTTTTCACACACTAAGAAGCCTTTTCTAGATTCTGTTCTGGTTGGAGATTCTTCCCTGACTGTCAAAAAACAAGGGTCACCAAAGTACTCCCACCACTCTAGAGGAGCACAGGCAAAGACAGAGTAGTAAAGTCAGAGAGAGAGACAGACAGATGGACAGAAAAGAGAAAGGAGAGAAGTCACGTGCAGAGAATGGCTAAATAAGCATTCTTCAGAGAAGCTTCAAAAGAAAGAAAACTTACGAACTGTTAATGGCTTTCTTTTTAAAATTTGAACAATAGAATTTAGAGAGTCTGAGAATGTTTTTGTGACTTGTAAGAACAGGGAAGCATGCATTCCCTTAAAGTCTGCATGGGATGGAAACACAGGCAATGGGAAGCTCACTACATAATCCCAAACTAGAACAAACTAGAACAGACTCCCCAGACCACTAAGAGAGAACCAGTCAGGAAGGAGACTTCTGTTCATCATACCTGTCTAACCAGCCCCCAAGGAGAAGGAATTGGAGGGTAACATAAAATCATACCTTAAGACTTTTTAGACTTCATTTTATAAATATCTGTGGGATTTTTTAAAGAATATTTATTTATTTATTTGAGAGAGAGAGAGCACAAGAAGGGGGGAGAGATGGAGGGAGAGGGAGAAGCAGAGTCCCTGATGAGTGGGGAGCCCAACTCGGGGCTCAATCCCAGGACCCCAGGATCATGATCTGAGCCGAAGGCAGATGCCATGTCATTAAGATCGATGTGTCATGCTGTGCTAGGAGTTGGTGCACACAATCAAACACTGATCTTTCTTGCATTTGTCATCTACTGTTTGGATCAAATTACCCCCAACCTTAGCAATTAAAACAAACGTTTATGGGGCACCTGTGTGGTGCAATCGGTTGAGCATCTGACTCTTGGGTTGCTCTCATGTCCTGATCTCAGAGTCCCGAGATTGAGCCCCAAGTTGGACTCCACGCTCACCGGGGAGTCTGCTTAAGACTCTCTCTCCATCTCCCTCTGTCCACCCACCCCTCTGGGGCTTTCTCTCCCTCTCTCTCTAAAATAAATAAATGAATCCTTAAAAAGACAAAACAGAACAAATAAACAGACATTTATTATCTCACACTTTTTGAGTAAGGAATCCAGGAGCAGCTTATCTGAGCCATTCTGATTTAAGGTCTCTCATGAAGCGACATCGAGCTGCTGGCCAGGGCTGCAGTCACCTGGAGAGTTGGAGGATCGGCTGATAGCAGGTGGCTTCAATCCCTTGCCACAGTGGTGGGCTTCTCCATGAGGCTGCTCAGTACAGGAGGGAAAGAAAGGGCAAGCCCAAGTAACAAGCTAGTCTTTCATAACCTGGTGTCAGAAACACATAACATACCATCAATTTTGTGTTCTCTTGGCCAGAGAGACCAGCCCTAGTGCAATGTGGAAGGGAACTACACAGGGTGGGAATACCAGGAAGCAAGGCTTTTTGGGCGCCATCTCGTCGGCTCTTTCAAAATTTACTTTATGGCATTTTCACTGTACTTGTGGATATAGACCATGAAAACTAAACAAATTACAATAAATAGTGACAGAAGTGGCAGTGATGAATTAAGAGGAGGTGGAAGGATGAGAAGGAACTACTTCTACCGTGTATGCAAACCCCCATCTTTGTATTTCACATTATCTTCATGAGAATAATGTGAAGTAGAAATGGAATTTAAGGGCATAAGCATGGTTTTTCTAAAAATGGAATATAGCTTCTGAGTAAAACCCGCATACTTAATAGCACATGACTATCCAGTCTGGCTAAATTCACCTGGGTCACACACAACACCCAAAAGAAAGAGCAAATTTCTAAAAACAAGTGAAACAAGTACAAGGCAGTTGAACTGGAGATTTCCTTGCTTTTGGTAATTATGTTTTTGTGTCCCTAAGATCCAAGGCTGGGGGCTTGGGAGCTCTCAGAGGGTAAAACCCAGAGAAGAAAATTGCAACGCCTTGTCATGATTCTAGCACACTAGAAGAAATGGCACGAACAATGGAAGTCTGGGATTCTCTGCACGCCCTCTCCGTCCCAACCAGGGATGAGCCTATAATGCATTCTTCCACAAATGCTGCTTCTTTTTCCTTAAAAAGAATGTTTTAATTTAATCACAACTCTTGCTGGCTCTGCTTCAGGCCTTAAAATAAATAAAACATTCTCCCTCCGCTGGGTTCAACTTGATGCCAGTACTTGCCAGATTTGCAGACTCCTCTCCCAAAAGAAGCAAACACTATCTGGAGCGCTCAGTGAAACATCAGTCAGCCTGTCATTGGCATATTGTTTCCTATTTGTGGGAAATGGAAATTGAAAAGGCCAGTCATGTCTAGAAATACTAATGTGGCCCACATTGCCATCTTTGGATTTGCTAGTTAGAAGACGCTCTGTGCCCACGTCCTACAGATACCTCACGACAGATCTGAAGGACTGGTGCCGATCATTTGAGTATTGCTCGTTCTGTCCACAGGCAGGAGCACTCTTTATCGTGACGAATAAATAATTACAAAATTAACTGTACAATGTAAATACAGTGACCAACGGAACGTGAAAACCTTTTCCATTGTAGCCAGATCAAGAGCCCGTTGGAGGAAGGGAAAGCCTACACCCACAGCCCTAAAATCACTGACCTCTTCCTGCTGGCTTGGAGAAGCCACATCCTCCTACCATTCTTTTTTTTCTTTTTTTTTTTTTAAAGATTTTATTTATTTATTAGAGAGAGAGAGAGTGAGTGAGCATGAGCCAGTGGGGAGGAGCAGAAGGCGAGGGAGAAGCAGGCGCCTGCTGAGCAGAGAGCCTGATGTGGGGTTCAATCCCAGGGCCCTGGGGTCATGACCTGAGCTGAAGGCAGATTCTTAACCAACTGAGCCACCCAGGTGCCCCTGTTCTAGCAATGCCTTTTGCTCTTGTGTACTTGATTACTTCCCCTTATACATATGCACACACGTGAGAACTGAACAGAAACATAGGCATCAACAATCTGCACATTAACCATGCACCCACGTCCTTGTCTTAACAGGTATGACCCCAACTGGCCCGTCCAGAGTTCAAGTTCATTGCACTCACCAGCTTTCTTTGCAACATGTAAGTATATAGCATCAGAAGGAGATGTTGCTCTTAATTGCAGATGACCCACCAACATCTAGATCCCTGATAGTGTTGCGATAGCACCAGAGAATGACATTGGAAGTGCCCACACTATGCTTAGCTTACTGAAGCATTTAATTAATTAAAGCTTAGTCTCTAAGACTGCTGCTTAATTAGGGATCATCCGAGTGCTCCAGCTATCCTGGGGAACTTTGTATTCAGAGGCTGCCATATGTTCACACAGTTTAGGTATAGATTTAACCATCAAAACAAAGTACCCAGTTATTCAATATTTAAACATGGTGTTTTTAGTGTTTTCTATTAGAAAGGTTTTCTTTCCTCTCAGGGACATAGCCAATGTATTTGAAGTTTATTTCAGTGGAAAGTTGTATATTTTTCACTCCACAAAGTCAAAGCTGGTTGTTCCTGTGTCACCAAACTCACTGAAGCAGCTGAGTTATTATATTGGTGAAATTAATTATTGAAATGAAGACATGCTTTGTTCTGCTTTAAAAGGAAGATAAAAGCCTAAACAATTAAAAATGGTTTTCTATCATAGCTAATGTGCAATATGGATTCTAACATAATTAGTTGAGTTTGTAAAATTATTTTTATATAATCAATGCCTTTATCTAATACATTTATACATTCATTTATTCATTCAAAAACAGTGATTGAATATCTTCTGGGTGCTAACCCTTGTGAAGGAAAATGGAAATACAAAAATAAATAAAACATAGGTCCTGTCATTTGGAAGCTCTTTACTTAATAGATCTATGAATTCCCCTGGCTCTAGGAAGTTGGCAATGTGTTAAATGCACAGTCTGTGGCACTCTTTTCCAAAACCTGATGTCTTTCTGAAATACATATTGTACCAACACATTCTCTATTTTGCCCAGCCCACAGTCCAAACTTCCTTTATGACATAAAATTTTACCTAATTGAAATTTCCCTCTGATATTTAGGGTGCTATAATAAACATAAATCAATTTATTGAACACAGAGTCATCTTAAATACTTGTATTTGTTTGTTTGTTTGGGTAGTTCTATTTTATTTTTATCAACATTGGCATGAACAACTTCTCTTTAAAAGTGAATTATAATAACATTCTTTGTAATTATATTTGAGGAGAGAGAGAGAGAACACCGATGCTCCATAGTATGGGGCAATACACCCGATAAATGATGATTGGACAGTTTCTTCCAATTTCTTTCAGTTGATTGGACAATTTCTTCCATTTTCTGTAAATTGACTCTTGGCCTGGCACTTCCCCTAATGACAGTAGTTTCCAGGAGCACTTTCATGTACTGAGAAGCAAAGCACTAGTGATTTTCATGGGAAGTTAAATAATATCTCACTTCGTTTCAAGATGGCTTTTTTCCTCTTTTCTTTTTCTTTTCTTTCTTTCTTTCTTTCTTTTTTTTTTTTTTAGAAAAAGAGAGCACTCTGGGAGGAAGGAGAAGGAGCAGAGGAAGAGAGACAAGCAGACTCCAGTGCTCAGGGTTCTCCTCACAGAGCCTGCCACAGGGCTTGATCCCAGGACCCTGAGATCATGACCTGAGCCAAAACAAAGAGGTGGATGCTTAACTGACTGAGCCACCCAGGTACCCCTCAAGATGGCATTTCTAGCAAGGAGTCGTTGCTCAGAAATGAACAGGATAGGAAAACAGCAGCTCACAGGATAGAATGTAAGGAAACCTCAGGATGATGTAGAACTGAAAATTTGCATGTTCCTTCAGGCTCTTTCTGGTAGCCTTTTCATTGCCTATGCTTATGGGGACTCACCCTCACAGTACCTGGATTCTAGCTCTGTTCCTTCTTGCCTTACCAACCACAGCCAGACTTAGAATCCATAGTCGAAATCGAGTCTCTCTGACCTCACAAAGCTTTAAAAATATTTGCTCTCTCTTTTTGTCTGTGTCCTTAATAACTTTTATTTCATGTTTTTTCTTTCTTCTTCATCATCTTTCTTCTTTCTTTCTTTCTTTCTTTCTTTCTTTCTTTCTTTCTTTCTTTCTTTCTCATCTTTCTTTCTTTCATCATCATCATCATCATGAAATACTCAAGAATATAATATTTGAAAAGAAAAAAAGGTGTAGCGGTGCCTGAGGAGCTCAGTCGTTAAGCATCTGCCTTTGGCTCAGGTCATGAGCCCAGGGTTCTGGGATCAAGCACCACATCAGGCTCCCTGCTCAGTGGAGAGCCTGCTTCTCCCTCTCCCACTCCCCCTGCTTGTGTTCCCTCTCTCGCTGTGTCTCTCTGTCAAATAAATAAATAAAATCTTTAAAAAAAAGGAATATGCATTCTCCTTTATAGAAAAATACCAGATTATATTGACAGAAGGAGTGATAGAATTAGGATATCATCATTACAACTCAAAACATAATACACTGATTCATGAAAGATCTTCAATAAGTTACCACCATGGTAGACAATATAGTGGAGAAAAGATATTTTTACACAATCTCAAGGTGTCACTCTCCAAATTTTTCCTTTGGATAACTTGAGGAAAACTGTACCTTTCTGGTACAGTGATGGTGGTCCACTGGCACCAAGTAATCACACTTTGCATTACTAGTAGTGGTGATATGATGCAATACAACTTACATAATATAACAAACAATGCATTCTTGTCAAAACTGCTTAACCTAAATCGAAAAATGGAAAAACATAATGCAAAGGTAGAATATGGGATACTCTACAGACACCAAGTTCATAAAACTCACTATCTTGAAAAAAAAAGTGTATTTGTTGAAAGAGGGGAGGTGACAGGACTGTTCTAGATTAAAAGAAAATAAAGAGTTATCATTCTTACATGTAATATGTAAACCTTTACTGGAAATCAGATTAGGGTGAAATATATTGTGGTAGGAGCATAATGACCCCTCAAAGGTGCTTACACCCTCATCCCCAGAACTGTGAATATATTATATTACAAGGAAGCAGAAATTAAGGCCGTTAATCAATTATCATTAAAATAAAGAGATTATACCAGATTATCTAAGTGGGTCCAAATATATTCATAAGGATCCTTATAAATGGAAGAAGGATACAGAAAAGGGAGTGTCAGAGTCTGTTGTAATCCATTATTGATGTAAGACTCAGGTGTCATTACTGGCCTTGAATAATGGAAGGGGCCATGAGCTAAAAAATGTGGACAGCATCAAGGAACCCGAAAAACTATGAAAACAGATTCTCCCGAAAAGATTTCATAAGAGAACACAGCCTAGAGGACACTTTGATTTTAGCCCAGTGGGAACCATTTCATATTTCTGAACTCCAGAACTATAAGATGACAGATGGAAGTTGCTTTAAGCCACTAAATTTGTAGTAATTTGTTATAGCAGAAATAAGATACTGACAGAAATTTCAGTATCAGAAGTGGAGTGCTTCTTTACCAAATACCTAAAATTGTAGAAATGACTTTGGAATTGGGCACTGGAAGGAGCTGAAAGAACTTTAAGGAACATGAGANGGTATCAGAAGTGGAGTGCTTCTTTACCAAATACCTAAAAGTGTAGAAATGACTTTGGAATTGGGCACTGGAAGGAGCTGAAAGAACTTTAAGGAACATGAAAACCTAGATTTTCTTGAATAAACCAGTGGTAGAAAGCTGGACAGTAAAGTCTCTGTCTCGGTCAGTGAGGGTTCAGAATGAAATGAAGAATTCATTTTTGGAAACTGGAGGAAAGAAGATTCTTGTTACATAGTGGTAGAAAATTTCACAGAATTGTGCCTTGCAGTTATGTAGAAGGCAGAAATTGTAAACTATGGAAGTGTACATTTGGTTGAGGAGCTTTCCAAACAACACGTGGAAAGTGCAGTTGGGTTTCTTGTTGATGCTTATAAAAAAATGTGAGAGAAAAGCGATAGATTGCAGGAAGAACCGTTCAGTAAAAAGAAAGCAAGGCTTGATAAGTTAGGAAATTCTCAAGCTACCCAGTTTATGCAAAATGCTGAAATTAGGAGATTAACGATCAAGAAAGTATGTTCTAGAAAGAAAACCAAGGGTGTGGTTGGACAATCTTTGACTAGTAGCTTGAAAGATTCGAAGGTCATGTTGTGCAGTCACTGAGACCTAACCGAAGAAACAGGGTATGTGGCAAATGGGTCCCCTCAGCCCTCTCAACAGAATCTAGGAGGAGATGGGAGGAGCCTCTTATCTGATGGAGTCAGTCTCTGTGATGTACACCAGAGACCACCCCCCCACCCAAGGTTCTTGAGAATTTTATACCAACAGAAACATTGCCAGCTTGGAATGAAAAGGAGGAGAGACTATAAAATGAAAAAAGGCTGCAGACTTCAAAATTCTACAGGCACAAAAAGAGGCTGATAAAATCACTCAGCTGTGAACATAAGCTACCTTTTGTGGGGAAGGGAGGATGACTCAGAAGGCACAGCCACAATCTCAGTGGGCAGAGCCATGAGCCGCAGAGGACTGATTCCAAGACTTTAAACCAAATGAAGTTTGCTTGAATGGATTTTGAAAGTGCTTGGCACTGGAGACATTTCTTTCCTTCTATTGCTTTTTTTTCTTTTTTTTCTTGAAACAAAGAGGGAGAGTGCACAAGCATATGTAAGCAGTGTGGGAGAAGGGGCAGAGAGAGAGAGAATCCCAAGTAGGTTCCAAACTCAGCAGGGAGCCTGATGTGGGGCTCAGTCTCAGGACCCCGAGATGATGACCTGAGCCAACATCAAGAGTTTCATACTCAACTGACTGAGCCACCCAGACACCCCACTCTGTATCCCTTTCTGAATGAAAATCTCTGTAACTGCTGTCCTATGCCTGACCCACCACTGAATTGGGGGAGAAAAGAAGATGTATCCTGAATATCATAGGTCTACAGATAGAGAGGAATTTTACCTTTGGTTGCTCGTAGCCAGAGCCTCATCCACATCTGATTTAGATGATGGGGTTGGGAACTTTTGAGCTGATAAGATTTTGAACTTTGAGTTGATGCTTAATACATTAAGACTTTGGGGCATAGTAGGGTGGTGTAAGTGAATTTTGCATGTGACACAGATGTGAATCTTTTGAGGGCAGAGAACAGACTGTGGTACATAGAATGAGGACCCACACACACAAAGATGACCACCTAATCCCCAGGTTCTTTGATTATGGAGGAAGAAGGCAGAGGAGTTAGTGTCAACACGATGTCATGTGAGAAAGGCTCTACTGGTCAATGCTTTCTTTAAAGATGGAAGAGGGTCACAAGCCAAGGAGTGTGGGGACCTCGAGAAGCACCTCTAAAAGACCAGAAAATGGATACTCCCCTAGATTCTCAAGAAAGGAGCACCACCCTGCTGACATCTCAGTTTTAACCTGGTGAGATTATTTTGGACTTCTGACCTTCAGATTGTAGGATAATGAATTTGTATTTTTAGGCCACTAAGTTTGTGGTAATTTGTTATAGCAGCGCTAGGAAACAAATATACTTATAAAGGCCATTTTAAGCATAACTAGGTAAAGTTGAATACGTATAATTTGATGATATTGTGGAATGATTGTTAATTTTATTAGGTGTGTTAATATTGTGATTATGTTGGAAAATATCTTTATTCTAGGACATACACTCTGGAGTCTTTAAGGGTAAAGTATTATGAAGTTTGTAGCCTTTTTAAAAATGGATCTACAAGGGGCACCTGGGTGGCTCAGTCATTTAAGCGTCTGCCTTCATCTCAGTTCATGATTCCAGAGTCCTGGGATTAAGTCCTGTGTCAGGCTCCTACTCAGCAGGGAGCCTGCTTCTTCCTCTGCCTGCCACTTCCCTTGCTTGTGCTCTCTCTCTCTCTCTGACAAATAAATAGATAAAACCTTTTTTAAAAAGTGGGTCTGCAAAAAAAACACACACAGCCACACTCAGAGATAGAGACAGGTGCAATGAGAGAATGAGAGAGAGAGAGAGAGAGATCAAATGTGGCAAAATGTTAACAATTTCTGACTCCAGGTGAAACATATACATATTTTTATTGTACAATTCATCGAACTTTTCATTCCTGCATGAATTTCCAAAATAAAATGTTGAAAGAAAAAAAATGCTTGTGCTATTCTAGAAAATGTATAATGTGAAAGATTTCCTTCCATCTTCATTCTTGCTAATTAAGAATGCAAAGTAGTAAATGATGAAGTGTCAAAATGAATGGTACTGAGAGGTTATAAAGCTTCATAGACAGAAGAGCACAGCATGGCCAGGAGTGCTGATGAAGGCCTTTCAGAGGAGGTGAAACATGAGTTGAATCTTGAAGAATGGGTGGAGGAACAGGAATGTGCTTCCCATAAAAAGGATACAGCCTGAGCCCCGCAGGGAGAGGGAGAATGAGCAGAAGGCTGAGGGGTGGGAGATGTTGATGTCATGAGCCACACTGGAATATTGAGGAAAGATCCACACAGTATAAGTTATTCTCCAAAATAAGCCATCTTGGAGAGAAAAGGGGGAAAATAGTCATAAAGCAGGACAATTCAGTGCCAACCAATGTGTATGGCCACCTTATTAGAAAGAGATAGACCTGTAAGGTAGGCCCTTCTAATGAGGAAGCGTGAATGATTCTTAGAAAGGGGAACAACAGGAGGAAAACAGAGACGTAAAAGTTAAGAGGTCATTTAGAAAGATTAACCTGGTAACACACAATGTGGAAAACAAATTTGAAGGTGTCTTGGATTAGAGACTTAGAAAGCAGTTAATGTGTTGTTCCAGTAATCTGGCGGAAGGTGACAAGTATAACAGGAGTGAGAAGCAGCCGAAGAGCCAAACATAGATTTTTTTTTTTTGGAAGGAAGAGTTTTGGGAGTATTTTTATTTGCTTTGCTTTAATTAAATACTCCAAGGATCTGTCTTCCACACAAGTTTGGCTCTGTGTGTTCCTGTTTACTTTGCTGGCAGAATGTTTGAGCTCCTTATAGAGAAAGCAACATTAAAAAGCAAACTATTTAAATCAAGTGAAAATGTATTTTTAAGAATCCACTGCATATCTCTGAGCTTCTAGGACCTGATTCCTAGGACACTATGTTCTTCTCTGACAATTAGCTTCAAGGATTAGCAGCCTTTTAGAAGTGTTTATGGTAACCCTTAAGTTATTCAGGCCAACTCAATGTCTATCGAGGTGCAACTGCTAATGACTCTCCTCTTGTCTAAGTTTAAGACTCTAAATAAGGACTTGTGTATGGAAGGCAAGTAGTGTTGGCATAAATATTCCAGCATTAGTTTAAAAAGGACAACAAAGCCCAGAGAATGTGATAGTCAGGAGATGCTGGTGATGTGGGGGTAAGGGAGGGTGATAGAAAATCTTAGAGTTTCTGGAGAATTTATAGCTTAGAAATATGTGAACAAACCCCAAGACCAAAATCAACCAAGAAAATTATTACCCTCTGAGAAAGGGAGGGTGAAGATCATCTTATTTTCATATATCCTGCCTTGACCTGGCATCCTGCTTAAAACATAGCCCATGGCTGAAGTTTTGGTTCTTTGAGTGCTGGGAACTTGTCTTTTCTCTGATGTATACCCAGCCCCTGACCCAGTGCTCAAGAATTAGACTCAATAAATGTGAATAATAAATGAGTGTGTGCAATAACTCACATACCTACCAATCATAGTTTCCCCTGATCAACCAGTGAAGTGCTCTCTGAGAAATCATGGTCTTGTGGCAAAAAACAAAACAAAACAAAACAACAACAACAACAAAAAAAACCCGTGCAGTAGGTAAAAAATCTCAGGCCACTAATTCAGGAGGTCGGGAAATACAACTTTCTTTACTTTTCTATAATTCAGTTTAACAAATAGTTGAGCCACCATTCCACTGAGATAGGAGAACTTAATGTCAGTTAACCTAGGGTTCTGCGGCGATCTGGTTTTGGGGGAGGAGCGAGTGGGCAGAGGAAGGCAGAGGAGTGGCTCACATATGCTTTTGTGTGCAGGGTTGATCATCCTATCTGGGTCCTTATCTAGGCACAGGGCCATCTCCTGAGACGTCCTTTTTCTGGTCTGGTCTTCCACCATTTGTGGCATTCACTGTTGTTCCAGGTACAAGACTTGGTAAGGTCCATCACATTATGAGTTCTTCCTGTAACTGTCACTAGGCTCATTCTGCCATTCCTGTCCCAAGCCCAAACATTGGAACACTCAGTGAAGCTGTTTAAGGCTTCTGAACATAAGCAGAATTTCCCTTCTTTTATCTATTGTTGTAGGACCAGTACCTAGAATAGTGCCCAACACTAGGTAGGCACTCAAGAGGTAGAGTGGACTGAATAAAGATCACTTGCTCTCTATAGTGAGGATCCTGCAGCTCAGTCCCAGGTTTCCATCTGGCTGTGTGGAAGAGAGCCATCTCCCATCCTCCTTTATCCAGAATTCATAAGCCAATCTATCATCCTCTTGAAGACCTTCCTCATCTCCAGCCAGGGAATGTTTACCTTGTTGGGGTGAGGAGAACTTAGTATTGTTCCTCAGATGATTTCCCAACTCTCTCTCCAAGTGCTGTGTCTTTTCCTCTGGAGGGATGGGTGTTTGAAATTCAAAAGCCTGACGCTGATTCATTTCTTCCTACATATTGTGTTGGTCATCCCACCCCTGAGGCACTGAGTGAAGGTTACCTTCACTGACTGAAAGCAGGAGAAAAAGGCACATGATGGAAAACAAGGGTGAAAACAACATGGGTAGTATTCCAGAATAGCAACTGCCCAAAATTAGAATAATATATAATACAAGTTTTACTATATGTAGGTATGAAGCACTGCAAGGAGACAGAGAAAGTTCCATGGCAGGGGTCAAGAGAAGGTGACAAAGAACGAGTCTCACATGGAGTGACTATTTTAGTTTGTTTTTGAAGACTACATAGGCATTCATCCAGAGAACAGGTGGGGAAGAGAGAGATCAGGAGCCACAGTGACAGCAGAGGATGTGTGATATAGAACCGGTGAGGTCAAGCTCTGAAATCAGGGCAAGCCTAGGTTCAAGTTGTGGTTCACCACCTCCTAGCTGGGTAACCTGGGCTTGACTGGCTCCCTTAGCCTCAGGTTGCTCATTTGAAACATGGGGGTGAGGATACATACTTCATAGCTTGTTTGGGAAAAACAGGTTCGATAATGAACATAAAACACTCAGCACAAAACTAGCAGTTGTTAAATACAGAATCTGTGCTGAGCAGCTAATCTCAGCTACTTTTGGAGGGAAGAATTAAGACAGTGATAGTGGGAGAGATATGATCTAAACTGTAGTTTGGACACACAAACGAGCTGGTCACTAACAAGATGTGGGAATAATGGAGAAAAGAGAGGCATTAAAGATGACCCCTTATATGTGTCATGTCAGTGACCGATTCAGGGAAAGGAGTACAATGATTCTGTGTTGTATACGCTGAGATTGAGCTCCTGTAGCACGGCTAAGAGGTAAGCACTCTGTCAGTAGCTGGAAATGCATGTAGTGGGACTGGGTATCCTCTCCTTTTCCCAATAAATATCAATGCATGCTGAATTGGTCTTTCAATTTCAAAAGTCATACAATGAAAAGACACTGATCACTGCCAAACTTAAATAGCTCCAAAAATGTCAAAATGTGGAGTTAATTAAAAGAGTGAATCATTTTTAAACATTTTCTCTGCATCAGGAACTATGCTAGGAAATTATACATTACAGTGCCAAGAACTGTATGTTATTTCATTTTTTAATCCTCCCCGTGTTGGACAAGGGGCGTTTTAACATAAAAATGCATTGAAATCGTACTGTGAAAAGTGATACACATTATCAAATGGGACGTATATTTATCTTGTTGTTGCTCTGTTCTGAAGAGTTAGGATCCACTGGCTGCCTCTGCAAAGCAACCATGAACGGGTGTCTCTGGCTGACTACAATGATGCTGGCTGCACGGAGCAAGGAGCTGGGTGAGGGCAAAGACAGAGAAAATGAGGGAAAGCACAGCGGGTGGGGTTCCAGGTGCCCAGCTGAGGGGGTTTCTATATCACACAGAAGGCCACCTGGTGAGAAGAGAACAGAACTCTTTGAACCAAACTTTTGAGTCTCAGAAATTTTGTGATCGACCTCCAAGAGGAAGGGATCCCTTTGGTAATGGATTATCCCTGCATGCCATCCTGATGCTGTGAAGTAAATGAACAGGGATCCACTGGGATCTGGAACTCTGGAGTGAAGGTGGGAGAGAGAGCACAGCCGTGGGAAAACTTGAAGTGCAAGGTTTGGCCAAAAAATCACCCAGGGACAGCAGGTATAGAGAGCAGGAGGTTCCAAGGGTATACCTACAGGAAAGATGGGTATTTAATACTGGGGAGAGTAAGAAGACTCACCTCATGAGATTGAGCAGTGCCTGGAGAGGTAGGAGTGAATCCGAGAACTGATGTCGCAAACAGGAAGGAAGAGAAGGTAAATGTGTCCCTAGACGATACGTGTTCCCCTTAAGATCATTGGGAAACCACGATCAGCCTTGTGGTGGGGGCAGAGCCCAGAGTCTGATAGGCTGAGACACTAGTAAGTTAGTAAAGACAATAAATGCAGACCATTCTTTCAAGAACTCTGGGAAGGTGGAAGGCATAAACAGGATAGCATTTAAAAGGAAGCCCATGGCTGAGAGAGGAAGACCGCTGGCACGGGAGAGGGTCGAATGTGTTTAGAGGAGTAGAAGGACGTGTCCTGTGTTGTTCCTAGATTTACTCCTGTGTCTTTAACTGAAATAACAGCATGAACGTTGCTCTAAGTTATGCAGGGGTTGTTTTGGGAAGAAGTGTTAGGTGGAAGTACCAGTTGTAGCCCCGTGGGTCTGGGGAAAAAGAATAAAAAACAAACAGCAGGGACACACAGTGTTAGAACCAAGCAAATGTCAAATAGGGGAGAAGAGTATTTCGTGTTTTTTCATTCAACCTAGATTTCTGGTGTCAGTGAGTCTTCTGATGCCACAGGTTCTCTCTCTCTCTCTCTCTCTCTCTCTTTTAAGATTTTATTTATTTATTTGACAGAGAGAGAGAGAGAGAGAGAGAGAGAGAGAGATTACAATAGGCAGAGAGGCAGGAAGAGAGAGAGAAGCAGGCTCCCCGCTGAGCAGAGAGCCTGATGCGGGGCTCGACCCCAGGACCCTGAGATCATGACCTGAGCCGAAGGCAGAGGCCCAACCCACTGAGCCACCCAGGCGCCCCGGCCACAAGTTCTCTTGTGCTAAAACCACACTACTCTGAGTCACCACCTCTCTGCCCGCTAGGACGCATCTACCTTAGTTCTCTTTCCTCTCTTCAATAAATGCAGGCCCATGCTTCTCCTCACCAGTTCTCTTCTGGCCTTCATTAACGACAGTGTAGTTACCTAACTCAGATAGCACATCTATTATGTGCCAGAAACATCAAAAACCAGGAGACAGGGCGGGGCGGGGGGAGGCTTCGTTGTATTCTCCAGTACATAAATCTATGTAGAGTGAATCACGGTGATATTTCAAAATACATAGACTTCCCAGAGATTCTGATAAGAACGCCAGACATTGTATCTCCTTCTTCCTCCCTCTACAACTTTTGAGAATCACCACATCATGAGCCACTGTTAGTGTCAGAAATGATAAATGTTATATGTCCATCAAATGTATTGGGCATCAATGATTTCAAAGGAGTTGAATACATATCAACAAACTACTATAGCACAGTGGACTGATTTAAGCTAAAGTTTGATTGGGTGATTTTTCATAGGGAGTCGTCATGGGAAGGCAACAGATAAGCAACAAAGTTAAGGCTTTTAAATAACTCTGAAGCTCCTTAGAACTATCAGGAATGGGAAGTCACAGAAAATGCCTGGTAAGTGGGTTCTTGAAAATGTTTTCATTTACGTATTCAAGAAAATGTTACCTGGGGTGCCTCCGTCAATTAAATGTCTGCCTTTGGCTCAGGTCACGATCCCAGAATCCTGGGATTGAGTCCTGCATCTGTCTCTCTGCTCAGTGGGGAGCCTGCTTCTCCCTCTTCCTCTGACTACCACTCTGCCTACTTGTGCACTCTCTCTCTCTCTCTCTCTCTCTCTCTCTCTCTCTCTCTCTATGTTTCTGTCAAATAAATAAAAGAATACATCTTAAAAAAAAAAAGAAAAAGAAAGTGTGACTTGGACATCTGGATTCTGAGTGATTCAGCTCTTCTGGAGTAACTACTATGTGCTACACTGGCGGAGCATAATTAATAAAATAAAATATCCACCAGTTCAAAAGTTCTCTCTAATGGGAGCCAGGTAATGGTGACAATTGTGTCCTCCTAGGAGGAAGCTTGTGGGCTCAGGGAGGCACACAGGAGGCCCACCTAATCATTCTAAGCAGAGTCTTAGGGAATCTTTCTATAGGAGGTTTGACTTGACAGTGACTTTTTATACTTCAACAGAAGCATTCACATGCTTTAGCAGAAAGATCAGCCAAGAATTGGAATCTAAGACAAGTTGGTAGTTGGTTTATTCTTCGAGGTCTCTGGGGCCAGTCACACTACACCCCATCAGATAGATACTGCCTGCTTGGTGCCCAGGACTGTAGTCTGCCCAGGTGCGGGGATAGATTACATGGAGCAGAACATTCCCTTTAGAGAAGTTGATGCTCCCTAGAGATAGCATCATGCTCTGATGAATTTCACTATGCAAGGATTTGTGGATTTTGTACTCCTCCCACTTTTCTATTGAATTTATTCCAAAGGGAATGGAGAACAAAAACTAAGAATAAATCAGCCATTTTTTTATCACAGCTGTGACTACCACTAAAAAGCAAAAGTCTATGAGA
Organism: Ailurus styani; assembly: GCA_002007465.1. Classification (NCBI taxonomy): domain Eukaryota; kingdom Metazoa; phylum Chordata; class Mammalia; order Carnivora; family Ailuridae; genus Ailurus; species Ailurus styani. The sequence goes on along the minus strand of LNAC01000861.1, from coordinate 427,720 downwards.
AATAACCTTGATTCATAATACTATGCATACTGGGTGAATGGCTCAATAAAACGCAATATTTCGGATGGATTGCCAGGCGACGGTGACATCACAGGCGGGGAGGAACACAGAACGCTTTTCACATAACGACACAGAGCACAGCGTAGGGTGATGAGGACTGTTAGCACCATGCTATTTTTATGTTCACTGTGTCTTAATTGATGTAAATGGCCTTTGAGACATGTGTGATGGGAACATATTTGTGAAGGAACACAAATAAAAAGCTTTGCTCCTGCCACTAGTAATGTTATTTTATCAAAAAAGAAGTAATTGTAAGTCCAACTGAAGCCAAAACAATTCTTGCAGAGACACATAAGAAACAACAGAGCAATTTCAAAACAGAAAAGGAAAAAGAATAAACACTTCAGAATTACTTTCAAGAGGGAGGAGAAAACACCTTGTTTCAGACTGCCTTGTTCCCCGGATCTCCAGAAATTACAAAGGTCGGAAATCTGTGAAATCGAAGTAATATAGATCACTATTTTCCCTCCAAATGCTTAATGGATTTTTTGTATTCATAATTCATACATTGAAAAGGGGCTGATTGTTGCCAAAATTAAACAGTTCCAAGTAATGCCAAAATGCCGAGTAAATAATGATGACTAAGCAGGAACCATTTTCTCTGAGACAGGAATGATGCTGAGGAGTGATACATCATGGTGTCAACTGACATATAGCATTTCTCTATTTAATCCTTATAATAAACTTCAAATGGCATTTATTTTGCTCTTTTACAGACCAGAAAACAATACTGATAATTAGCAATTTGCTTAGGTTACGTAAGTAGAAAAAAAACAGAACCAGAATGTCCTCTCAAGCAGCCCTGTTGCCAATACCATGCTGGATACCTGAATGGAATCTACCCAGAGGAAAACATGTCAATTATTCATTCTGCCAATCATTCAACACCCTGTTCAAGGCCATGTACTGAGTGTAGGAATGAACGGCCTGTGTGTATAGGGGCATGGGAATCTCAACATATGAGTCTGACCTCTGATAGTTCATAATTCTGCATTGGATTCAAAGGATATGTATGCTAAATAATTAGTGAATAAGAAGACATTTTTTAATTGATACACTGTAAAGTCAGTCATCACTGAGGAAATTGATTTCCCGTTTCCACACTGACTACCACCAACACAAGTCATGGAGTAAATAAAGTCATTCCCCCTTTCTAATGTGCAGACCTTAGTTGCAGTTCTGTTCACCCCATGTTTTGTCTATAAGATTGGATGATGGACGGCTGAATGTTGCCTGAACTTGCAACCCTGCATAGATTCTGTGCCTTGATGTGCAGGGTGGCCATGCCTGGGCCAGCCCCTATAGTCTGTTTACAAGATGAAACTTCTCGAGCAGGACTCTTCTGACCAGAACATTCCCCTTTTTGCCCACATCATGGTGCTGCTCACTCTCAGCATGCTGAATTTGACATCTTTATGGAAACCTGGAAGAAGAAGAAAAATAGCAAAGTGGGTAATATGGAGTCAAGAGGACTCAGAGCAGAAGGCAAGAAGCAAGGCAGCAAATGATTTCCTAAGGAAATGATTGAGGCATGTAGGAATATGGATTTGATGAAGGACTTTTGATGCAGCAAATGATTATCAGAAGGAACATAAAATCAAATCTTTTATTTATGTGTTGATTCAACAAATGAATCTGCCTACTTTGAGTAAGGGAGTGTTTCAGGAAAGAAGAAACATGAATGAGCCATGGATTATTTCCTCCAAAAGCTGTTAATCTGTCAGGAGATATCACACATGGGCATAGAAAGCTACAAAATAAGACATTCCAGGGCGCCTGGGTGGCTCAGTCAGTTAAGCAACTGCCTTTGGCTCAGGTCATGATCTCAGAGTCCAGGAATCGAATCCCACATTGGGATCCCTGCTCAGCAAGGAGTCTGCTTCTCCCTCTGCCTCTGCCTGCTGCTCCCTCCACTTGTTCTCTCTCTCTCTCTCTCTCTCTTTCTCTCTCTCTGTCAAATAAATGAATGAAATCTTAAAAAAAAAACATTCTATGAAGGGTATCTGCACTAGTGGTGTACATAAAATTTTATAGATACTTATGTCCCAGTTCACACACTACTCCTCCATGACCTGGAGCAGATCTTTCTACCGTCTAAAAGATGGGTAGAATTTGGATATACGAAATTGTGTCAGAATGGAAAAGAAATTCTGCTTGGAAGAATTAACAAGAGGAAGGAGGAAATAATCTAGCATTAAGGAAAATCAAGTAGCTCTATTTCATTGGTGCAGAAAACATGAGAATGGGAATATTTGGGAGAAAGCCAAGTCTATAAACCTGTAGATCTGCCTCTGTGTCATTAAGTTAGTCCCCATACAAATCCCTACTCGCTGTCTCTTCGTCTCACTCTCAGTCTCTTCTAGGATGCATTGTCCATGACTTCTCCCACTCCCAGCTTCTCAGCTAGGACTTTGCTCCTATTTATAACTACGTAGTCACTCCTCAGACCTAAGAAAGCAGAGACACTCTAAATTTCATCTGTTCAGGGCACTGTTTGCTCCACAACACAATAATAAAGTCAGTGATGATATGGACAGTGGAACAGGGAGAGATGCTACAAGGAGTGGCATAGATAGTCATGTGACTTTGTTTTCTGAGGTGTGAGGTCATATGGTAGACAAGGTCTTCATCCAATGCTCAGTTATTCACTTAGTCCCAGTCAACCCAACCCTGGATGGACACCTCTGATGGACACTCACAGCTCAGATTCTCATCATTTCCTAGTGAACAGTATGGATCACCCCACAGTGGCATTACTCGCTAGTAGTTGGATCCTTGTGACTTAAAATTGATGACTCCATTATTGTTAAGACTATGCTGGTCTATCTATGCTTGTGTTCTCTCTCTGAGAGTCCCGTGTCTCTGCTTGTACCTCTATGCCTTACACCTGAGCCTCCTTTCATGTTTTCCAAAGGACTAGAAAACAGCTCATTTTGTTTTGAGGACCTTACTGTCATTGAGAACCATGTTGGAACATATTATCAAATAAGGGATATTATGAGTTTTGGGAATTGTTGAAATCACTTAAAAAGTCATAATGGCTGGTGTCTGGTTCTGAGTCCATTGGTAGGAATATAAATTGGGCCTATCAGATATCTGGAGTTTCCTTGTATTTGAAGAGATGAAGTCACTCAATGTTTAACACCCACCCCCAAACCAAAATTATAGGGCAACCCAAACCTAAGTTATAGGGCATGCTGAACTTCACGAAAGTTCCCTTCTAAGCAAAATTATATGTTATCTCATAGTTGACTCAAGAGTTGGGAACACAACCCTAGCTGGGCTAATGCAAGTTTTTCTGAGCACATGGTTGGGATCAATGGGAAATCTATTGGGATTGCAAGAGCAGTGAGATACAAACCTTGAGTTGCCTGTAATCATCTTTGCCACAAGTCAAGAGGAACCTGCTCAAGAGGAAAGCCAACATAAAGGAGGTAGAGCCAAGAGGTGGAAACAGAGAAGGAGAGAAAGAAAAAGAATAAAACGTGATTATTATCTAAGCCCTTGAGAACAGCCATGCCTGAAAACAGCTCATTCCTGAGCTTCGTCCTTGGACTGTTCCTGTTCAGTTAAATTGGTCACTTCCTTTTATTATTATTGTTATTGATATTCACATTCGTAGTTATATTTCTTTTATTTTATTTTGCTTAGGTGAATTTGATTTGGGTTTCTATTACTTATGAAAGAAACAACCCTAATGCAAATAACTACTGGATTATTTGCATTTTTAAAAGCCTTCAGATAAGATTTTTTGCATTAGCAAGACTCCAAATTATGAAAAAATGTGGTCACTTCGGGACATTCCTTAACTTATACCTTACACCTCATCCTTCTGTGTTCCCTAGCCTTTTGTGTTTCTTTTTTGTGGTTTTTATTTTTTTTAATTCCCATATAGTTAGAATTTAATTCTCTAGGCTTTTGAATAATATCCTACACATAGCAGATTCTCAAAGCTTGTTGTGTGGTGTAGAGACAATGAAGGAGTGGGTATTAGAAGTGAGTGAATTTAGGGTGAGGAGAGCTTCTTATATTGGGGATGGACATGATGGCTTATACTGGTAAGAAAGGAACTAGTTAGTCAGTGTGTATTGGAAATCTCATACTGTGGAATGGTAGAAAATAAGTAAATAATATAGTACTTTGCCTTTTCCAGCCCATCTCAAATAGAGTCATTGATTCCTGCCATCTGCAGGTTCAGCAATGTTCCATGTCATAGCAGAGCCCATCTGGGGCTACATGTGAAGCCTCAGCTCAACTGGTTGGCTGAGCTGGGAATTAGTCTTGCTCCCTTTGAACCAGGTATCCAGATAACCGGAGTAATTACTGGGTGCAGGCTTGCTGACACAATACCAGTTCTTAAAAACTCCCCTCACTTTACTGCTTCACAAATTTAGTTCTTTTCTCCATAGTTTCTCTCCAGGATCCAAGTTTCCAACTGGAGTCTCCATGAATCTGAATGTGCCTGGCTGTGGAACCATGGTTGGCCTGTCTTGTGAGGGGTAGGATCCTGCTTACATATATGCTCTGGCCCCTGTGAATTCAGTGATTTAGATCATTTCAGGAGAGAGCAGATAATACTTGAATTTTTTCTTTATTAGTCTATACTGATTTTTCTTGGACTTTTTCAGATATTAACTCTTGCCCAAACCAGAGAGGGTCACTATGCATATTTGAGCATTAGACCATTCAGTTGCTTTCTGGAAAAGCCCAGTCTCCAGTCTGCAACCTAACCAGCCCATCTTCTCCTCTCCCCATCATTGTGGGTGCTGAGCCCCAAATGTCTGATGTCCATCCTTGATTTATGATGGGCAGGAGGCAAAGGAGCTAACACTTTTGTATGAGATCAGAAAGATAGAATGGGGATACTTTCAAAAGCTATGCAGCAATATTTAGTTTTTGTTTGAGTGAGAAATGGGGAGCTGTCTTGTGTTCCTGAACAGTGTGGTAAAGATAAAAGTGATGGGTTTACTCTTAACATAACAGCGATGATCAATTCACTCTTTTCTCTTCCACTTCCTTTTCTCTTAGACACCTGTCCCTTTACCACAAACTTAGCAAGATATTCTAAAGGATGACACATTATCATGTCCATGTCCACTCTGTCTTAGGTAACTGGGCTAGGGCTAGAAATCTTTTTATTCACTTATTTTTTTTTAATTAACATATAATGTATTCTTGTTTCAGGGGTACAGGTCTGTGATTCATCAGTCTTACACAATTCACAGCACTCACCATAGTACGTAACCTCCCCAATCACCCAGCCACCCCTTTCCTCCCACCCCCCTCCACTNTACGTAACCTCCCCAGTCACCCAGCCACCCCTTTCCTCCCACCCCCCTCCACTCCAGCAACTTTCAGTTTGGTTCCTGNACCTCCCCAATCACCCAGCCACCCCTTTCCTCCCACCCCCCTCCACTCCAGCAACTTTCAGTTTGGTTCCTGAGATTAAGAATCTCTTATGGTCTGTCTCCCTCTCTNGAGATTAAGAATCTTTTATGGTCTGTCTCCCTCTCTGGTTTCATCTTGTTTCATTTTTCCCTCTCTTCCCCTATGGTCTTCTGTCTTGTTTCTCAAATTCCTCATATCAGTGAGATCATATGATAATTGTCTTTCTCTGATTGACTTATTTCACTTAGCATAATACCCTCTAGTTCCATCCACATCATTGCAAATGGCAAGATTTCATTTTTGATGGCTGCAAAATATTCCATTATATATGTATATATATATATATATATATATAAAATCTTCTTTATCCATTCTTCTGTCGATGGACATCTCAGCTCTTTCCACAGTTTGGCTATTGTGAACATTGCTGCTATGAACATTGGTATGCACGTGTCCCTTTGGATCACTACGTTTGTATCTTTGGAGTAAATGCCCAGTAGTGCAAATGCTGGGTCATAGGGTAGCTCTATTTTCAACTTTTTGAGGAATGTCCATACTGTTTTCCAGAGTGGCTTCACCAGCTTGCATTACCATCAACAGTGTTGAGAGGGTTCCCCTTTCTCCGCATCCTTGCCAACATCTTTCCTTTTAGGGACAGAAATCTAACTGGAGCTGAATCTATCTACTGTTTCACATGCATTTAGAAGCTGGGTATCAGAGACACTGAATCAGTTAGTGAGTGGTCAGCAAAGTTTTTCTATAAAGGACCAGAGAGGAAATATTTCGCTTCTGCCAGCCATTTGCTCTTGCTCACAGCAACTCCCTTCTGTCATGGCAGCATGCATGCAAACATGGGTAATACATTAATGAATGGAAACGGCTGGGTTACAATAAAACTTTATTTACATAAACAGAGTTCAGGCAGGATATGGCCCATAGGCTGTGCTTTCCTGAGCACTGAGTTATATCGTGGTGAGTAACCGAAAGATCAAATCAAGTCAGTTTAGAGCAGCCATTTGGGGCCATGTGTATGCTGATAATTAATCAAAGAAAACCTGTAATCAGAGAGAAAATGATAGAGTAGCAGATTAATGGGGAAGATCAGAGAAAAGAAGACATCCTAAGGCTGAGAGATGGTGGAGAGTGACTTGGGTCCCAGCTTTCCTAGTCCAAATCTCATGTGACTGTTTCCCCCCCCCCAATCTTGGATATCTATGAGACTACCTTTTGTTGTTTTTCAGTAAAATCCCTCAAGTTAGTTTTAGTGTTTTCCTGTTCCTGATCATCCCCACTCCTACCAAACTCTGATAAAACAAGAATTATACCTGTTGGGGTTCTTGGCTTTAAATGTCAGAACAAAACCTGGGGTCTTAAGGGTGCTAGGATTTGTTTTAATCAGATAAAGTAAGACACACAGACATGGAAATGACTATCAGAAAGGAAGAAGTTTTTAATGCTCATAGATCCCTAAAAACAGGAGGCACACCATGTGACTCAGGGCCGCCGGGGGACACATGAAGGTTGGTCAGGAGGCCAAGGATGTGAAGAGAGAAAATGGAGAAAAGCCTTTATTGTGGTTTCTGTGAGAAGGAACGAGCGAGGCTTTGGTTTGGCTAGTTTAAACAGCTTCAGTGCACTCTGGAGCATTGGGACTGTCCCTAGTAGTCTGGCACATGGTCTTGCGGTGATTAGGATAGGAGAATATAAGGGCCTATAAAGGAGGTGGCTGGAACTGTGAGCTCTGAATTGGTTGGTTTGCATAGGAAAGGCAAATGAGTCCTTCATCTATAGGAATTGACTGGCTCTGGGATGCTCAGTCCCTCTGGGGTCAGCAAGACCCCAGCATGACCAAATATCAAATAAGAACCTAGAAAACATGGTTCTTGCATCTGGATTACTGAAACAAGAGTGGAACTTGCTGAAAAGCCATTGGGATGCTCATAGAATTATCAGGAAGCATGTAAAACTCAATTGGAAAAGGGGCAGGATTCTGGACAGGCTAGGCATCTAAAGATACAGCCAAGATCCTGTCCTAGGCCATCTTGGTCGGGAAGTACTGTGGAGTCAGGCACGGGGTCGTCCCCCCCTCCACACTGGCCCCTCCACCTCTGATCATTCATGGCCATGCTGCGAAACTCTGATTCTGCTGCTGCAAATTATTGTCAGCACTCCCTGTGTCTTTGGGCTGCTCCTTCAAGATCCGATTTCTTGGTGGGACCACCCATTTGGCCAGGCTCAGGTCACACACCTGTGCCCTCGCTTCTAAGGGACCAGAAAAGACACATATAAACTCAGTTCCTTTTGGTAACTATAGTGACAGGCAAGGTCCTGCCTCCCATTATTTTGGGATTTCCTATAAACAAGAGGGTTTTTCATTCTGGAAGTGGGGTGGGGGGAGAGGAAGAAAGCCACATGGGTATGACAGCTGTTCAGAGTGTACTGAAATAGGCAGGAACTAAAGTTTAGATAAATATCCAGGCAATCAGGAGCTATACAGATACACAGATAAGCAAGAGGAAGAGGGGTTAAGAGTATCTAGGGCTGGCAGTGGTGGGAATGGAAAGGAAGACAGGGATTCTAGACACTGTAGAGGGTTCACAGAACACGGTGATCAGTGGGAAAGTAAAGATATAAGTGAGAGAAGAACCAAAGATAGCTGAGCCTTTGAGCTGAAGAAACAATGTTGATGTTAACAGAAGTGTGCTGAGTTGTATTGATCACGGGATATGTAAGTGCTGATACCCCGGGAAGAGGTAGAAAAGCAGCACCAGAGCCCATGTGATCAGATAGGGCCAAGACGGGGCTATACAAATCATCTGAATATTGGTGATAATCAAGTCACAGGGGAGGGAGGTTCTCAGGGGTAGGGTGTGTAGAATTGAGAGAGGTTAAGGAAATATTAGAGAATCACAGACTGAGCTTTCGTAAAAGCCAAGTGAGTGCATAAAAGGAGGAAATGGAGAAAGGGAGATTCAATTAGGGGGAGTGAGAGCATCTGGAGAGGAGGCAAGAGTGAAGTGGAAAAAATTAGGAAGCTTTAAGGAAATGATCTTAGCCTCTGGTCGGGGAAAGTTTCTAGGATCCTGCTAGAAAAACAAAAAACCCAAAAGGAAGCAAATTCGTGAGAGCTAATGGCGGCCAACAGAGATGAAGGCCATGGGCGTGCTGTGCTCACTCGGATGTCTGGTGTGGGAAAGGAACACCAACGACTTCTAATCCCACCTCCCACATTTTGCTGTCTCCTGCCCTCCCACTTCAACTTTGGTTGCTGGTTCATATAAACTTGAAGAGCCCTCACAAGATCATAGGAGCTGCTCCCTTGGGTTCCCTGCTGTCTCTCTCTCTCTCCCTCCTTTGTAGCAGAGGCCCAGCAATGTCAAGGTGGAGAAGAGATCATCTTAGGTCTGAAAAACTAGACCAAGGTGGAAGGAAGGTGTTAAGTCTTCTGTCTCTGTGGACCCTGGGAAGAGAAGCAAGGCCACAGGGACCTCCAGGGGTAACTTTGAACAGTAAATGTCCTCCATAGAAAACGCCTATTTATTTATCATTATATATTATTTATTAATATACTTATTTATTGTGTTTTGAATTGGGGGGACTTCATGTATTTTTGCATCTGGTACTCATTTTTCACGGTAAGAAAAAGATGAAGAATGTCTCCTGAGTTGATATAGGAGGAAAGTATATACCCCTCCTTTTTTTTTAAGATTTTATTTATTTATTTGACAGAGAGAGAGATCACAAGTAGGCAGAGAGGCAGGCAGAGAGAGAGAGGGGGAAGCAGGCTCCAGGCTAAGCAGGGAGCCCGATGCAGGCTCGATCCCATGACCCTGAGATCATGACCTGAGCCGAAGGCAGAGGCTTTAACCCACTGAGTCACCCAGGTGCCCATATACCCCCCTTTTAAAAAAACTATTAAGATCCTGACTTATTGCAAGCATCAAAGTATGCCCAGGGCTTAGAGATCCTCGCTCCCTCCTTTTTGCATTTCTAGTTCTAATCAAACATGGATGAAAATCAATAATGAACACGTCGTATCCTTTGAGCTTCTGGAACCTGCTGAGGTCTGTATATCTATCAACAAAGTTCTCCCTCCCTTCCTCTCTGTCTCTGTGTGTGTCTCTCTCCCCCCTGCAACTCTCTCTAGCCAATTCCAGGTTCTGAAATATTTAGCTCCTCTGAGCCCTAACTTCTGCTGACCTGTTTCTTCTCCTTCCCCCAGCCACTCCCTTAACTGTCAGTCCCAAATCCCATTCATCTTCATGACCCCCACAGGGTCTGATTAAACTCCATCCTGGCCCAGCGCTCTGAGTCAGGTAGGCAGAGGGCACGCAGCGGCTGGAGGAGCAGGGCGAGGCAGCTGAGCCCCGAGTGGGAAGACAGGCCTGACAAGATTGATGGGCCCTGGATCCCAGCTCAAAGGCAGGAGGTGGTAAAACAGGAGTGCTAGCGGTAATTTATAGGAGCTTGTTATGACAGACTTCTCGATTGAGGATGAAAAAGCTGCCATTAAAACAAAACCCAGCTATCCAAGATGTTGTTGTGAACAACAGGCCTCTCCCCGCAGCCCCTCCACCAAGCAGATTCCTAATTCTCAGGAAGCTGGGGGACAGAGACCTCACTGGAGGAACTTGGCCTTACTCCCTCCGTGGAAAGATGGGAACAAGGCTCACAGAGGGGAGGACCTGGGGAGGAAGGGTGGCTGAACTCCCCCTTCTGGCCTCCATGCTCAATCAAAAGGCAACTAGCCCCGTGCTGGCCTCTCTGGACCTTCTAGCAGCCAGCACTCACCGGCTGGAGGTCACTGTTGGTGGGATGCCCAAGCGGGTACCAGACCCGCTCTGGACTGCTGCACGGGAAAGGGAGCCCAGTGCTTATGCACAAGTTCAGACCCTAGCTAGGGTTAACTTCACCTTTCTCCCTCACTGGGATGTAACCCAGGTCAACTCAGGCTAGCCCCCTATTGCTTTAAGGAGCTTCTGGACAAGGTCTCACCCTGACAACTGGTTGTTGAAAGAATTAACTGAAAAGCCTATTAATTCTATAACAAAATCTTTCCGAAAGCTCTGAAGGAGGATCTCACTCATAAACCATTGGTATAGAAAATATTCTTTCCCTACTCAGCTACTTCTTGTCTGAATATCTCATGCAAGCGGCAGGCGACACCCCGTTCTAGTCTTCAAATCCCCGAATTCCTCATGATGTCCTTGACCAGACAGGTTCTATTACTATCCGATTTTCTCCCGTTCACATTTCTTTCCTTTCCTTTGCTTCCCAAACAATTTTCCAAGCTGCAGTGCTTTGTTGTTTCCGGACTAAATCCAAGGAGTTTCCAAACAAAATCCACGTTTCTGTCATTACTCTTTCTCCAAATTATATACTTTCATTTGGAAACAAAGAATCAATTAATGAAGTCAGAAAGAATCTTATGGAGCTTGAGGGGGTGGGCGGCAGGTCATCAACAACAGACTTCCCTTGGCTCAAGACGAGGTCTAGGGATGGGGTTCAGGTATCCAGTAAAGATAAGGGTGAGAGGTACTGAACAATCACAGATTAATGCTTTTGTCCCTGTTTTGGAGGAACACACGTGAGAGATGCCTTCTTACTGGGTTACCTTGAACATACTCTACTAATTTCTACATTTAAGGGAAAGGCTTCCCTAAGTAGCAGGGACCTGCTTGCTATCCTGTGCTCTCGCTCCCCGGCGCGGACCCCACAGTGCGGGAAAGCAGGGAGCCAGGGGCTCAGCCTGCCCCATGCCGGATCTCCACGTCCCCACCTGATTTCCTGCTGCTGGGCTTCATTTACTTTCCTCTGACTACCAGCTTTGATCTCTGCTTTCCCCCGTCAGACAGCTCTGGGCTCTGGCGGGAGAACAGGTGTGGGGAGAAGCACTTGCTGTGATGCAAAGGTAAGAAGAATGTTTCTTAATAAGCAACACGGGAGATTAAAGAGGTGCATTCAGCTTCGTTTGGATTAAGACCCATTTGAGGGTATCAGTGCTCCCCTTCCTCTCCACATGGGCTCTTTCTTTCTAGTTCTGGAGCTCAGGGACATTCTCTTCTTTTTCTAGCTTCTCCATTTCATGTCCTTGTCCCCACCTCCAGCCTTCACCCTCCAACTGCTTAACATGGCATAAGTAGTTTCCAGGCAATCTGCTATTCCCTGTGCATTCTACTCAGTGGCAATTAAATGGGAACTAGTGGTGGATCTAATGGAGTCCAAGTCCATAAGGGAAACTTCTCTGGAACGATTGCTTCTCAGCCTGTGGATGACAGCACCGACTATTCATTTTGTCAGGTGCATGCAGTTATCTGTGGCCCATTGCATGGTGCCACTCTCCTGGCACTGTGTCTGCAGTTGTGCTTTCTAGCAGAAGAAGTAGGAGTCTCAGGCTGCAAACTCAGGTGTCCCAGAATTATATAGATTTGTTTTAAACTGCAGTTTAAATTCAGATCATGGGCTCTCGTTCTACTATGGAATTCATATTTGTGATACCTTCTCCCTATCCAATTCATATATTGAAGCCCTACCCCCAAAGTGACTGTATTAGGAGATGAGGCTTTGGGGAGGTAATTAGGGTTGAATGAGGTTCTCAGGGTAGGACCCCTTGAAGGGTTTTGTGCCCTTGTAAGAACAGGAAGAGGCATCAGAGCTCACTCATTCTGCCTTGTAGGGACACAGGGAGAAGACTATCTGCCCTCCACAAAGAGAGTTCTCCCCAGGAACTGAATCAGCTGGCACCTTGCACTTGAACTTCCCGCCTCTACAACTGTGAGAAATACCTGTTGCTTCAGCCAGCCAATTATGGTATTTTTTTATAGCAAACCGAGCAGACTAAGACAGGTCCCATACCTTCTGTGTTCGAATCTTAGCCTGGCTATTTGCTATGTGACTTAAAATGTGTTATTTAATTTCTCTGTGCCTGGTTTCCTCATCTGTCAAATAAAGCTAATAATATATTCCTCACAGGGTCGTTGCAAGGAATAAATGAGTTACTTTATTTAAAGCTTTGAGAACCATGCACAGGACATAAAAGTGTGACGTTATTGTTAATTATTATCATTTCTGGGGATGATAATGAAAGGGCCTCATTTGTGCCACAGGACACTAAGGTCTTGGGGAGCCCCGGGGCATTGGGATACAGGGTCTGCTGGTGTTTGGCCACTGTTCATCATGCAGGTTGTATGGACACATCAGTCATTCCAGCACACCTGGACCCTCCAGATCTGGTTTCTCTCCACACCAACAGACTTGTGAATTCTTGGCAAAACTTTTTATGTGTCCATCAACACAGAGGCTTCCCTTCCTGCAGCCAATCTTCCCTTGGAAGATGTCACCTGATATATAGCATGTGACCAAAATGAGGGTATTAATTTCAAATCCCTCAAGTCTAGAAAAGAAGACCTTTGGAAGCATACATCAGTAGGAAAGTAACCCTTTTCTGCTTTCCACCCTGACATATATCTCCTTGAGGAAATTGGCAGAGAAGAGGCCACTGACTGAAGGTGAAGAAGAAGAGTGAGGGAGGGAAGAAAGTAAGAAAAACAAACAAATTAATGCCTCTCAAAGTTGAACAACACAGCACATTTCTAAATCAGGTGATCTATGGCAATTCTGGCACTAGACCAAAGAAATCAGAATGTCCAGAGGCAGGGACAAGGATTTTACATATTAAATAATGCCTTCTCTTGATACACATATACCAAAGTTTGTGATCCAATTTCTGTTCTGAAAGTTTACAAAAAGGAGGTGCCACCGAAGAAATGTCCTGGTGATTTGAATGCAGGTGAAATGTTGGAGAACAGGTGCAGCAGAAGTCACCAAAAGTCAGGAGTGGGTTCATGGAGGTGACCAGAATGCAAACAGGGGGACATGCATTAATAGACTAATGACCCTGTGTTTGCGAACTCTCAGAGACTCCTCTAAGAGGGGAAGAGATGGGGTCTGCAGTGAGGCTGGTGGGAGCATTTTGATATGTTTGACTTAAAGAAACCTGTTAAAGTAACGTCTAGGAGACCTAAACTGGAGCTGAGTTGACACTGAGACTGTATGCTCTGTCAATACGATATACCAGTTAAAGACGATCTATGGTCCAAGACCTTCCAGATAAGTGAGATTTCCCTAACCCTGATTTCCCCTTACTCCTCTCCCCTTTCATCACTGACCTCATTAAAATAAATGCTTTTTCTTACCAAGAATGTCTGAGCACGTTTAGTCTCTAGGACAAAAGTCATCAAACTAAACTGTATCAGATACCTCCGGCCTGAGTGTCACATTCGTGCTGACTCCTCCTGCCTCTTTTAAAGAGAAACTGTCAAAGCAACACAGACTGTAGGCAGTGGTGGCAACAGAATGTATTCAAAAAGAGTTTAAACAGTAATATTTTAATTTGTGATTTGTGCATTGTGGGGGCTAAACAATAAATAAGCACTAGTATCTCGCCTTTTTTGTTACTCAATCATTGAGCTTTGGTTCATAGTTAGTCCCAAGAATTCTACTTCCTCCTCCTACTTCTGGGTTGTTAGGTTACCAGATTATTCAGAGGTAAAAAGTTAAACTCCAACTCCATTCTTGAAGGGTGGGCATGTTTGAACCTAGGTCTTAGATGAAAATTCTACAGTATAAACATGTAGCTAGAAGTAATCTCTGCTTTCTGTACTTTCTCACGGTCTGGACCCTCCTAGGCCCCTACTCCACCATACAATTAACACNGTTTTTGGGGAGTCAGGGGAGGAGACACTTCCGCTTCAGTGCAGATCCCCTCTTCCTCCTGCCTCTTTTAAAGAGAAACTGTCAAAGCAACACAGACTGTAGGCAGTGGTGGCAACAGAATGTATTCAAAAAGAGTTTAAACAGTAATATTTTAATTTGTGATTTGTGCATTGTGGGGGCTAAACAATAAATAAGCACTAGTATCTCGCCTTTTTTGTTACTCAATCATTGAGCTTTGGTTCATAGTTAGTCCCAAGAATTCTACTTCCTCCTCCTACTTCTGGGTTGTTAGGTTACCAGATTATTCAGAGGTAAAAAGTTAAACTCCAACTCCATTCTTGAAGGGTGGGCATGTTTGAACCTAGGTCTTAGATGAAAATTCTACAGTATAAACATGTAGCTAGAAGTAATCTCTGCTTTCTGTACTTTCTCACGGTCTGGACCCTCCTAGGCCCCTACTCCACCATACAATTAACACATACTTTCAGAACAGACTTGAGTGTGCCATTTACATCTTTGTGTGAATTTAAGCTATGGTGGCATCTTTCCCATGAATTTTCAGCCTGATCCAGAAATGAAGGAGTGACTAACACTCTAGTGAAGGGAATTTCAGGCATAACTAGGCAACATTGGAGAATATAATAATAGGGCCTAAATATTCATTTATTTACTCACTTGGAATTTAATATTTAATACCCACATATTATAACATTGCAAAGCTAGTCCTGGGGCAAAAGGTCAGTATTGAATATCTCAAACCTTGACTTATCAATTTTATCTGCACCTTAGGAATTATCCTGTCTGTATTTTTGTATCTCTGGACAGTTCTTTTTTTTGTTGGTTTAGGATATTATTAGCCTTGAAATTTTTATGTTGTCCATATTTGCTGTATTCAATCAATGCAATCTTGGTGTTTACCTATGTCTAGTGAACAGGTGATGCAGACTTTAGTGAAAATAGGTGTAATTCTCAGTGGTACCTCCAGTCTCTGGATTCTATAGAAGGAGCACCTGATGATTTCAACTGGGATTTTCAAATACCCATCAAATTTGGGCATTGGTTGGTACTTTACATCTCATAGCAGAACAAGAGAGGAAATTACCGAATGAGCACCTTTAGGACACATTAAAATATATTTGTATTCTATATTAAGTTCCCCCCACTGCTTATTCTATGGATTGTTATTTTAATATGTGGGCAATGAGTCTGGAAGGAATCAGAATCATACTGAAATGTGGTAAGAGAATTGGGCTATATCAAATCTTGAGGAAGCGCTATTCATAAAAACATATACTTCTGTGCTGAAGTCCCCTTACACAATACATCACTCTTGCATCGTGAGGTCAGGGAGATTGCACACAATCTGCAAGCCAAGCTGCTCTCTGTCATTGTGTGGCTACGATGGTGTAGTTGATTAATAGTGTCCCCCCAAATTTCATGTCCACCTAGAATTTCAGAATGTGACGTTATTTGGACATAGGGTCTTTGCAGATGTAAAGAGTTAAGAATTTCAAAATGACATCACTGTAGATCTAGAGTCAATTTAGGCTTGTGTCCTTTTAAGGAGGGGCACAGACAGAAGACGGCTGTGTGAAGGTGGAGGCAGAGGCAGAGGATGCTGAGGAAGTCAGGATCCATCCGAAGCTGGAAGATGCAAGGAAGGGTTTGGTCCTAAAGGCTTTGGAAGGGGCACAACCCCATGACACCTTGATTTCAGACTTCTAGCCTCCAGAAATGTGAAAATAAATGTGCGCTATTTGAAGCCACCTAGCCTGTGGTACTTTGCTACAGCAGCCCTGGGAAACTAATACACCTTGTATCACCAGGGCACTCCCCACTTCTAAGCCTTCAACAGAAAACCACACTGCATACAATATTGTCTAGGCAAGATTGTCAGGACAAACAGAGACTTTAACCACTATGATGCAGGACAGAGCATACAAATTTCAAGAGCATGTGACAATGCACCATCTCACATCTTCCAGGCCTCACCTATCTCTAGGAACTTTGATGCTTACTCTACTATGGATATCACTACTGTGACCAGCCAACATCCTGTAGGGACAATCTGAAAAGGCTTATCCTCATGCCAGGGTCCCGCTGTTCACTTCCTACCCTGAGGCTCTACTGTTGCCCTGACTTAAAATGCCAAGGGACTCAGTGTCCACACATACACAACCTGGAAGCATAGGGGAATTAAAAGACCATGGGGCAAACTTCTGAGGGATGAATTCTGCCATCCCCCCCACCAAGCAGACTTTCCTGAGCTTCTTTCATATGACTTCTCAGCAGAGGATACTACAATCAGATGGGCTTGGTACCAAGCAGCGGTCAGCTCAGTAACACACCTTCCCATTGATTCTCTTTCCCCTATATCACCTTTCTTTTCCCTCAATCCTCCTTCCCTGGATTGAGTTTCCCAATAAAGTCATAGCACAAAAGCTTTGCCTCAGGCCTTACTTTCTGGGGAACCCAAGTGAAGACACAGCTATTCAGTGGACCAATCAACCTAAATCACTGCAAATGCAGGAGTCAAAATACTTTCAGTTACAAACAGAAAACAAACAAACAAACAAACAAAAAAACACACACAACTGAACATATCTTAGGAAATTTATAGCTTATATAATAAAAAGAGCTTGCTTTAATCATGGGTAATCCAGGTATAAAAACAATATTGTTGGTTGTATTTACTTCTGTATGTTTTCTTTTTTTTTTTTTACAGTTTCAGAATCATATGCTTCCAGCTTAATATTCTCATCATAAAAGTGATTTCCTCTTGAAAATCCATATATTTATCCAGAGAGGTGTATATATTCATCCCCAGGGCATATACTACCCCTGCAGTAAAAAAAAACAAAACAAAACAAAAAAACAACAAAAAACAAAACAATAAACCCACAAAGTGCTAATGGTAATTGGGAAATCAACCTCAGAATTATCACTCTCCAGGAAAGCACAAAATGGAGCAAGAGAAGTTCCTCAAAGGAAATATGGATGCAGAGTAGGCAAAAGTAAGAGCTTACATGGTAAAAATAACCTCCACAATTACCGGTTCAGTTTCCACAAGCAAACCATAAGATCAATGCTCATTTCCCAAGATTCTAGAGACAAAATAAATTGATTATTTCCCAAACAATGTGCATTTTCCCCTAAATACCATATTTTTATTGCTTTTACTATGTGACATATCCTAAAATCTTGCTAGTCAAAGAGTAGTGCACAGACCAGTAGCTTGGGCATCACCTTGGGAGCTTGTTAGAAATGCAAAATCTCAGACCTCATGTCAGACTCACTCAATCAGAATCTGCATTTTAACAAGATCCCCTGTTGATCTTTACGCACACTAAAATTTGAGATGTAGTGTCCAAATGTCCCGTGTGCAGACAAACCGAATCCCTGAAATATATGATGGGAAAGGATCCACTGGGTCTGACAAGGCTTAAGAAGGGAATGATAATTTTGTCTTTGGGATAAGAGAATATCATATTTCTTAATGAATCCCAAAGCTGATGGTCAAACAAGGTCATTCATTCATTTCTTAGAAGAGCAGCTGGCATTTTTTAAAGGAGAATTTATTTACACAACCAAAGCAATTATAAATCCACCGCTTACACTCTTTCACAAAGATTATATTGAAGTGTGATTTTTTTTTTTAAAGGAACAACATGTAGAAACAGATCATGCAGAGGAAACCTATGGCCACTCAGTGGGTTGGCTATTAGGAGCTTCAGGGAATTTAAATATTATGTAAAGTGCAAGCTAGGCAAAAGATTTATTTGTACTGCTAAAAAGAAGAGTTTCAAATGATTTGGAGGCTATAAGAAGGTGTGTGGGGAAGCATCACCTGTAAGTCTAATAATGTATTATGGACAGAAAGACCGTTCTCACCAAACTGTGTTCACTTTAACAAAATCAAAGCCCACAGAAGAGCTATACCTTTGACAAGAAAATATTATCTCTCTCTTTGACATCAGAGGAAAACGCACATGGGACAAGGATGGGTTACGGGGCTGGAGAAATATAAAATGTTGAAACTTCAATATTAAAACCCAAAGGGATATAAAGAGTATCCAGTTTTCAAATTATCATGATTTTATATTGTCTTGCCTAGTCATCTACCATGATTGAATCCAAGTCACAGCAGCACACTGTGAAAAAGACACATATGTCCTTCTTGAATTATAACTTTCTCAAGTCATTTCTTTAACAATCTCCCGCCTGGGGTTTAAGAGCACAAAGCAAGAATATAAAGAAAACAACTGTGACCCATGAGAAATCAAAGCCAAACATATACTCATTGTAGTGGGTTGACTGGTGATCTCCCAAAAGATAGGTTCATCTGGAACATGTCAGTGGGATCTCATTTGGAAAAAGGGTCTTTGCAGATGTAAGCAAGTTAAGAATCTTGAGATGAGATCATCTTGGATCAGAGTAGGTCTCAAATCCAGTAACCTCATAAGCAATATAAAGGAAACAAGACACAGACACAGAGAAGAAAGCCATGGGAATAGGGAGGCAGGTTGGAGAGATGGCGCCATAGCCAGGGGACACCGGCAGCCACTTGAAGCTGGAAGAAACAAGGAAGGATTCTCTCCTAGAACCTCCAGAAGGAACATGGCTCTGCCAACATCTTGATTTCAGACTTTTTGACTTCAGAAATGTGAGAGAAGACATTTCTGTTGTTAAGTAGTCTAGTTTGTGGTAATTTACTACAGCAGCCCTAGGAAACTGGTATCCTCACTTGGGGTACTTTGTCTTCTATTTCTTTCTTTCTTTTCCTTCCTTCCTTCCTTTCTTTCTTTCTTTCTTTCTTTCTTTCTTTCTTTCTTTCTTTCTTTCTTTCTCTCTCTCTTTCTTTCTTTCTTTCTTTGATTGATTTTCCTGGAAATAAGCCTTTGTAGGTGGACTTTGAATGTATCCGCTATGAGCAACCCAATGTTTTTCTTTACTTTTCTTTTTATTTTTTATTTATTTATTTTTTTGCCTTGTGATATAGAGGGGAAGGGTTGGTGCTGGTTAAAAAAAAAAAAAGTTAGGCACAGGCTGGATATAAGGCATGAAATTTGAATAATCTTTCCAGGATATAAGATAATCTATCCGTATACACTCTATAAGTTCTCTGCAGCAAGGTCATGAAAAACAGGGACAGGTGGACAGAATGGTTGATACATATAGCTACCCACCTGAACATTACATTATGCTCTGTACTTGATTTTTACTCTACTCCATTTCAGAGCAAATCAACCAGAGATCATGCCTTTGTTGTAGTCATTTCATTTAAATCCTTGTCAGGCTGATTCCTGGCAATGGGTCGGGGCACAAATAATTCATTCTGCGGTTTGGAGTAAAGAGGGACTGAGTCTGTCAAGAAGGAGCAGAGGGCAAATAAGCAGGAAGCTCTTATGAATTGAGGAGTAGATACTGGATGTGGTAATCCCCAGGAAAAGAACTGACAGCTCTACACCAAGTCTTGTGCAGGCAGGAACTCCAAAAATCAGGCTAGTTCTGAACTTAATGTTCAGGACACAGTTACTGCAGGTACAAGAGATTATAATAGAGTACGTGGACACACATCCCAATTGTTCTAATTGTTCCTACCACTGTGACGGGAAAGAGAGACAAGTGTCATCTTTTCTTCTCTATTTCCTCTCATACCTACTAATTTACCTTCCTTGTTCACCCTTGAAAAATGGAGACCAGAAGGCAAAATCAAATTGCAGTGAACATCCCTAAACAGCAAGACCATTTACGTAAAAGTCTCTGAGACCCAAAGGGAGTCAGCAAAGCCCTCAGCAACCAAATATTGAAGGGAACTGGTCCTGGCAGATCCCAGGAGGGACTATAATCCATCCGTACGTGTCAGATTGCGTGCTCCCTTAGATCTGGGATGACCACGACTCTCTGCATGTGTTTAGAATAAATGTCGTTGATAACTGACTTAATTGAATGTGAAAGAGGAGACATTGCCTCTGGAAAATCCATATAGTCCATGTTAGAAAACAAGTTTGAAGGAGTCAGGGGAGCCAGGGGAAGAGTGAAGACTAATAATGTCAGACAGCACTTAAGTGGATGAAATCTCCCTCGTAACAGAGGATGTTTTAAGCCCATTGGGAAGAGTTCTCCAGAGCTTTAGGTGCCCCCCCCAAAAAGAAAATCCTCCTTTGACTTTATATCCAGGAGCACTAGAATAAGAACTGTGGTCAGCTGAACAAAGGCCTGCCAGAAGACATCCATGCCAAATCACTGTCATCATGGCATCTGATTCAGCAAAGGATGTGATTAAGTGACCAGTCTTGAGAGAAGCAGCTGTCTGGATGATCTGGGTGGGCCCTACATGCAATCGCACATATCTTCATAAGAGAGAGGCAGAGGGAATTTTGAGAGAGAGAGGAGGAGACAATGCAAAGATGGAGCAGAGAGAGATGTGGCCACAAGCCAAGGATCACCAAGAGCCTCAGAAAGCTGGTAGAGGAATGGAAGGATTCTTTACTAGAGCCTCTGGAGTACGTTCAGCCCTATCAGCATTTTGACTGTGTACTTGTAGCCTCCATTAGTGTGAAAGATAATATTTCTGTTATTTTAAAGCTGCTCAATTTCTGGTCATTTGTTATGGCAGCCCTAGGAAGCTAAAAAAAAAAAAAAACAAAAAACAAAATCCACAGTCCTTGAGGACCTATTTAGCACCCTTTCATTCGTACATATTCATCTTCAGCATTTTAGATTAAATAACAATAAACATCTGAGGCTTTGGAGAGTTATTTCTCAAGAGTTAATATATTTTTAGTTTTCAGCAATGTAATTCTCCCCCCCACCCCGGAACTATTAAGTCTAGGTTTCTATTGGAAAGAAAAATATTAAGGGTAAGTGACTTTTGATCCTGACTTGAATATGGTCTTTATGCAGCTGTTAAGTTCTGCATTGTTTGCTGTCACTTCAAACATAGGGACAGATATCAGAAGAGAAGATAGAGACCAATATGAATTCCTTCAGGAAAAAAAAAAGTGACAGAAAGAGAAGGGGGGTGGGAAGAGAGAAAGAAAGGGAGAAAGAGAGAGGATGAGAGAGGGAGTACCTATGAATCAAGGAATAGAGCTTATATCTGTTGACAGTGCCTTATGGAGATTGTAAACTATAAATAACAGCTTCATCATTCCCACCCAGGAAATACGGTTCTCTTGGGGAAGTGCTGAGGGGCAGCAATAGCCATTAGTGTACTATCAGACATGACTCATCTTTGATATTACCAAGATAGCAATATGCTCTAAGCTAGGGCCTTCTTTTCCAATGACCCCAAAGTACGTTCGGAGGTCAAAACTTGAGTTTTCTAAAATTAAAGTTGTTAGAGGAAAAGTTTACACAAAAGTAGTAAAGTTCCTCTGACTTCTACCAATTTCAAAAATAAAATCTAACTTTACATTATGTGATGGGACCTGTTTGGAAATCACCATCTTGCATCACAGATTGATTTAAGTCAACATTGCCTCCATAGCCCTGGGAGCTTCCTCAGGCTGCCCACTAGGACCAAACACAATTGGCTGGAAGCCAAAATGGCCTATCATGAGATAGGAGGAGATTTCACAATCTACTCAATGATGACGACTATGAACATATGCACAGTCTCAAGTGCCAAATGTTTATAAAAAATTGGTATGGACCACGTATGCAAATAGAAATCAGAAGCAGGTTGAAAAGCATTCATTGGCCTTCTTTTAAGTCAACATTTGACTCAGCATTTATTTCTGCAAATCTGTCCTTATGTGGGTTAACAATGAGCATGCTGGCTGTAAGTAAAAATGCATTTTCTTAGCCTACTAATAATGATAATAAATACTGTCTCTAATAAATGAGGTTTAGAGCTAATATATACTTAGCTAATACACACTTATTCTGTCTATAATGTTGAGCTTCTATTGATTCATAACCTAGAGAAATTCACATTTGACTAATATGCAGAGATACCTAATAATTTGGAAACTTGGCTATGTTTCTTTGAGTATATTATGGTCTTTAATTTAATTCTCAAAATAGCCTGGTGAATCAATTGATTCAGTATCCCTGTTTTTTGTATGAGTAATCTAAACTCCAACATGTAATTTAGGGAATTGAAACAAAGCCAGGATTTTCAATCTAGTAATTTGTACCTAATCAATGGTTTATACAAAATGGTCCCAATAGTTCATTCTAAATTTGAAAATATTTCTCTATGATTTAGTAGTAGCAAACATCAACATGGTCTTCTCACCATACTCATAGCATAAGAATAACACACAGGTAAATAAATGGAGGAAGTTAAATATGAAGTACTACTCACCCATTTTACTGCTCTTTAAAAAGCTCTTAAAAAAAAAAAAAACGGGCTATAAAAAGTCTTCCCTGAAGACAAATATAAAAGTCCCCACCATGAACTCTATCTGTGTAGTTGTAATATTTTTCCTAATTATTTACTCCCTTTCCTGTAAGAAGATAATAAATTCCCTCCAGTTGATAAATAACTTGTATTATCTTGCTGTGTGAGAAATGCAGTTACCCACTCCATTGCAACCCTTGACATGGCCGGTCTTTGGTCAATGACATTTGAGCAAAAGCTTCAAGAGTCATAAGATACCACCAACCTTGGTACTCTTTTCCCGGCCACAAAAATGGTGGGTCTCAGACAGGAACTGCTACTTCTTCCTGGATCTTGATGTGAGGAAGGCACATGAGTCCCAATTACAGAAGACTCATTGCTGACAGTATATAATGTTGAGTGAGAAATAAACTATTGTTGTAAAATGAATGAGATTTTGAGGGTGGTTTGTTATTGCAGCAGAGCTTAGCACAAGCTGCCTGTTACCTCTGGGGATTATCCTGCTTTTTAAAAAAAAATTAATTCCCATACTATCATATGATTCTCTAAAATGTTATACTTAGCTAAGTTAGCAACTAAACGTGAAGATAGAATAAAGCCACTTTTAGGCAGGCATAAATATTGTCTTGAAAATTTACATCTTATACACTCTTTCTTGAGAAGATACTGAAAAAAAATATATCCCATTAAGCAAATTAAGCAAATAATCAAAAGAGGAAGAAAGCATGGGGATTCAGGAAAATAGGAAATCCAATACAAAGAGAAGCAAAGGAAACTACCAGGGTAATAATGAAGAGGGATGGCAAGATGATAACTGTATAACAATCACATAAGAGCAAATAAGGAAATTCCAGGAAAGATTTCTTCAAAAATATGAAACTGATAGAACACTTAATGTGTTAAACAAAGATTTACTCGTGTAGAGATTTACCACTCTATGAGAGGTTCAAGGTTCTTTTTATTTTAAAAAATTATTTATTTATTTATTTATTTATTTATTTATTTATTTATTTAAGAGAGAGAGGACAAGTTGGGGTGGAGGGTCGGGGGGAGGGAGAGGGACAAGCAGACTCCAAGTCATGGAAACCGATGTGAGGCTTGATCCCATGACCTTGACATCATGACCTGAGCTGAAATCAAGAGTCTTATACCAAACTGACTGAGCTGCCCAGGCACCCCTCAAGATTCATTCTTAATTAAAACACACACACACACACACACACACACACACACACACACACACACACACCTCACAGAACAGAAAAATCAGCAAAGGAATAAAAAGGGAAAATAATTATTAACTCCAGGAAAGGAAAACATGGTGTGGAGGAAAATAAAAGCAGTCATGGTCTAGCTGTGGAGTGAATTGCTCGGTCATAATATGAACATAGAATACTGTAACCAAAATCATAATACAAGTATATTGGGAGATTGTGGGAACAAGAGGGCTATAATGTATGTCTGTATTGAGGGGAGGCAACGATCAAAGACAGCTAATCTCTCATAGCAGGGAGTTGATTGATAATACCTAAAACTGAAAAATTAAGCAGAAGTAAATGCATGTTCTTTAGAGATACGTAGGTAAATTCAAAGAACATCAGTTGAAGAGTTGAAAAGTGCTGCTCTTGGAGAATTAAAAAAGGGAGAAGGTCAAAATGCTGTTTTTTGTAACAAGCCTTATAGAAAGAAATAATTTGGAGCTTTGAACCACATGCAGGTATAATTTGATATAAACAAGTGCTGATTAAAAAATCATTTTTCAAATAAAAGGATTATAATTAGGAAGGTGATACTGGGTAATTCAGGAGAAAACAGACAAAACATTTTCTCTTTCCAGAGGTTTCCCTATCTTCCTGTATTTTTGTAAGTCCAAACAATACCTTCAGACTGGTGGGTTGCCTGCTAAATTTCTGCCCTTCACTCAGCTCAAGCTTTGATGTTAAGTTCCTAAAAGTTTTATGCCGTAATTTTCTCAGACAAGAGCAAAAATGTCTATGATGAAAAACCAAAACACAAAACAAAGAACAAAAACAAACGGAAAAATCCTACAAATGAGATTGAAAATACAGCGTCTATTAGTCTCCTGAGGCTCTTTATCAAAACACAGGATCTTGGAACCTGAGCGGATTTGGAAATCCAGAACCCCTGCTGCTCCTTCTTTTTCTTTTGGACTCATTTTTCTCTTTGCTTCTACTGTGTTACCAGCCAGCAGGGGCCGGGAGGGTGGTGCGTCCCTCCTGCCCAGCTATTCACACCATGGCGGGGCTGCATACTGAATGACAAATTAAAAATCAGCATTCTCCAAATTAGTTCTGACCACTGGAAGCAGGGTTCCCTCTGGAGTCTGCATGTGTGTATGTGAATGTGCACAGGAGCTCGCTGGAAGGCAACTGGCAGGTTTTGTATCAAACCTTTCGTGTTTATGCCTGGATCAACTTTTTACAAAATAGCGATTTAAGAGCTAGTTCTTGCTTTCCAAGTTTTGCAAATCCCACAAAGAGATTATCACTTAGATAAGCAGAGTGTCTTAAATGCCTTCATCTGCAAATGAATTGAACACAGTCACATTCAGACACACACATTCACCACCGCAACACATTCACATAAAATAAGAAAATCTTGGGTCTCCTTCCAATGACCTACAGCCCTAAAAGTCTTAAAATAAGGTTCTAAAGGAAAAAGTAATAATAAAGTTCTATGAACATGCTTTGAGCAATCTTTTTTTTTTTAAGATTTTATTTATTTATTTGACAGAGAGAGAGAGCACAAGTAGGCAGAGATAGAAGCAGGCTCCCCGACGAACAGGGAGCCCCATTCAGGGCTGGATCCCAGGACCCTGAGATCATGACCTGAGCCGAAGGCAGAGGCTCTAACCCACTGAGCCACCCAGGCGCCCCAGCCTGAGCAACCTTAATAAAAATTTTTTTCCAAAAGACCTTGCCTCTCACCTCCCTGCTCAGTTGGGAGTCTGCCTTTCCCTCTGCCTCTGCCCCTTCCTCTGCTCTTGTTCTCTCCCTCTCACTCTCTCTCTCAAATAAATAAATAAAATCTTTTTTTTTTTTAAAGATTTTTCTCAGGCACTCCTCTGAAAGTCTGTGGGCTGAAATGGCAAATCGCTATCCTAATCCTTTTCCTGAAAGTGACTCCATCAAAAAGTAAGTGTTCTCTTGTGAATCTTGAATTTCTGACATTTCTGTGAGAGAACAGCCAACATGAAAAACTTCTGCAATTAGATTTGAAAGAAACATGGAACTGCAATTTCTGAGCTGGTGGGAAGCACTGGGGTCATTCAGAAGCTCCTCCTGGAGGAAGTGAGAACACAGAAGGCCTGAGAAGGACCGGTCCTGCAGCTGCGGGCTTCTAGGGCCCTTGAGTGACTCGGCTGACAGTGGAACACACTGTCCAGAGTGAGAGGCCATTTGACGGGAGGATGGAAAATGTCCGATGGCAGAATAATCTGCAGTTCTGACAGGAAACTTTGTTTTACCTGGAGTGCAGAAGAACTCTGTCTTGTTTATCCCGGTAAAATTCTATCACCAAAGAGGGTAGTAGGTATAGAAAGCAATCTGCAAACTTTGCTCAACGAAAGGCACAGATTACAAGACGTTTGCTGCACATCCGGGGATGTTTGTGAGGAGATGGGTGAGGGATTTGAACGTACACCTGAATTGAGTCAGAGATCCTCAGACACCCAAGGCTCCTTAGGGGCCACTCTTCTAAGGTAACTTTTCGCCAGCATAAATTGAAGGAAAGGAAAAGGAAGTTTATGCCCAGAGACCATTTTTCTGGCCTTCAGGATCTTTCTGCCAATGTTTTTGCCTTTTTTTCTCACCCATTTTTATCTAGTGCAATATGAAAAAAGTGTAAAAATTTTAAATGCACAAATATCTTTACAACTGAGCTAGATAATCTTGGAGCACAGACTATGTTCTGGGTAGGGAGGATACAGGTACACATTCAAACATTAATCTTTTAAACCTATATGAATATAATCAGTGAAACAATCTCTTCCAATTCTTTCCTTTTTGACTTCGTTTTAGAATCTCAAATTCCATCTCATAGGCTCTTTATTTATAAATACTATATTTGCTCCTTAGTAACCTAAATAATTACAACATATATATTTCCAGAAAGCACAGCCCATGGCAGAACTGATGAAAATCAGGTGGTCCAGGCAGAGGCCATCTTCACTGATTATCTCGGGGCTGGAGCCCCTCCATGTGCAGCCAATATCCAATGTTGTCTTTAAGAACATGATGGAGGGGTGCCTGGGTGGCTCAGTCATTAAGGGTCTGCCTTCAGCTCAGGTCATGATCCCAGAGTCCGAGGATAGAGCTCCACATCTGCCTCCCTGCTCATCAGGGAATCTGCTTCTCCCTCTCTCTCTGTCCCTCTGTGTGTTCCTGCTCTCTCTCTCAAATAAATAAATAAAATCTTAAAAAAGAGGAAAAAAAGAACATAATGGAGAGTGTATTGTCTCAAAACCACAGCGAAAAAACAAATTCTAGAAAAACCAGGTTATATCAAAATGGGGGAGAAAACTGTTAGATTTGCCTCTCT
This sequence comes from Ailurus styani, assembly GCA_002007465.1. Classification (NCBI taxonomy): domain Eukaryota; kingdom Metazoa; phylum Chordata; class Mammalia; order Carnivora; family Ailuridae; genus Ailurus; species Ailurus styani. The sequence continues at coordinate 400,647 of LNAC01000861.1, read as the reverse complement.
TTGGAGCTTCTCTTCTCTTTCTCCTCGGAGACCCAGCTGCATTCTCTATGCTTCTTTTATTTGGTCCCTCAAAGGGCATCTTTGGCACCATAGCCAATGCTTGTCTCCTCATTTATCAAGGTAACATTCTATGGCCAAAGATAGTATTAGGGATAGAAAGCAATCTTCAAACTTTGCCCAAAGAGAGAGCCAAAATGATATCCACCTCTTCTCCCATTTGAAACTTTCTTTTCTCTGTTCCTTTGTTTCCTGAAGAATCACAGTCCTTTCATACGTATAGTTTGATACCACTCTTCCGCTATAGACAAAAACTATTCTTTTTTTTTTTTAATTTTAAAAAATTTATTTATTTATTTGACAGAGAGAGTGTGCACCAGTAGGGGGAACATCAGACAGAGGGAGAGGGAGAAGCAGGCTCCTCGCTCGGCGGGGTTTGATGCAGGGCTCGATCCCCAGACCCTGGGATCATAACCTGAGCAGAAGGCAGGCACTTAACAACTGAGCCACCCGGGTACGCCAACAAAACCATTCTTTATGTCAATGGCTAAGTACAGGGACTTTAGAAACTTTGCACCTGACAACCATAGGAATTATGCTCACCTGTCCTGGCACACAGCTCTGTTTCTGCCTCATCATTGAGCCTCCAATCAAGGCGGGCATATTCTTTTTTTTTTTTTTTAAAGATTTTATTTATTTATTTGACACAGAGAGAGAGATTACAAGTAGGCAGAGAGGCAGGCAGAAAGACAGGGAGAGGAGGAAGCAGGCTCCCTGCTGAGCAGAGAGCCCGATGCGGGCCTCGATCCCAGGACCCTGAGATCATGACCTGAGCCGAAAGCAGAGGCTTTAACCCACTGAGCCACCCAGGCGCCCAAGGCGGGCATATTCTGAGAAGAGATTGAACATATATGCACGAGAGTGGCTCCTAGAAGGTGTCTCTCTGCCTTTTTCATTAGCAGTTCAAGTGTATTTATTCCTTTTCCCCTTAGGAGAAGCATCCTGTCTTCTGGCTTCCCATCGATGACGACGTCCCCCTCCAGCCACTATGGATCTGCAAGACATGTCCTTATTGCCAGGTAATTATTTCTCCTAAAAATAGTAGAATCATTAACATCCTCCTAAACCTAATTACTGTTCAATTCCTAGATAATCTATTACATTGGACATACACTCCAGTTCAAAGTGATTTCAAAGGTGCAGTCAGGTCACAGTTCCCATCATGGTATCTTTTACTTCTGATACTTTTTAACATGACAAGTGGCATTTTCCCATTCACATTTATCTCAAATGTGTTAGGTATTCTATGGAGGGAGGGAGGGAGGTAGAAAGATAGGTAAACAAAAGTCCCTGCATCCTTCCTTACTGAATTACAACCCTTAAGATAACCCTAAGTTTGTTTTCCTACCACTAACTTCCTTGCTACTTTGGATAGTTCATAACAGAGAAGGGTAGGCATGGTGCTCCTAATGAGTCAGAAATGGGTTTTATTTAAAACTCCAATTCATGGCTTTGTATTTTTGGGTCTTTTGAATAAAAATAGGTAGCCTAATTTGCACATTCTTTCAGCGCTGTCTGTGTGTGTCTGCTCTTCCTTGGAGTTCTGCTGAATATGCACCTCAGAAAGAATTCAAGGCTTCCTTGGCATGATTTTGATGAATAGGAACCTATGAGACTTAATAAGAGGCGCCAAAATGGACAGGCACCTAAGGGGAAAAACAGGTCTGTGTTGATGGATGTCTTTCCCAGGGGAGCTGGGGCACTGCTGAGATGCAGTTTTTCCAGCAAGTGGTAAAACGGAGAGATAATTCAAGGCAACACATGCAAGGCAGGATGTGCGATGTGTTTTCTCAGCAGCAACGAGTGTGCAGAAAGAATCAGATAAGCAGCTGCTTTGCAGGGTGCCAAAGGGACAGACAGCCGAGAAGAAATATGCCAGCCGAGAAAGGACGCCATGGAATGGAAACGTGCAAATTACCCTTATCAAGTCAAGTGATGTCTGAGGTGAGCTTTATCTACTCATTTATTATTGTACTAAACTCCCACCAGGACATTAAGTTTTGGTGTTTCAGTTTATTTTTTAATAAAAAAAAATTCGGGGTTTTCTAATGTTTATGTTCAGAGGAATCAAAGGCTGCAAGATATTATAGCAACTGTTTTCCTATAAAATTAAAAGAGATCCCCCACAGAAGATGACGTCTTGACTGACAGCTTCAGCTGGGTTAATGGGTGGGGGTGCTGGTGTTGCCTGTGGCAGATCGGTCCATGGAGCTGTCCATCTATCCATGGACCTCTCTGACTAACGCCTTTTGGAAGATAGAAACACAACTTTTTTGGAAGGGATATTTCTCTTTTTGTCCACCCGGTTCTGCTCATTTCTCTTATCTTTCATTTTGTCTCTGACAAAGTTGAAAACTTCCTAAGTTTATTTGGGTTTGAGTGTCAAGAGTCATGTATTACACACATTTTTTATCCTGCTGCTTTGACATCTGGGACCTTGCTGACCCTGGAGGGTCTGTTCCTTCCAGGGCTAGCCAGTTCCTGGAGATAGTAAGTGACTTCTCTGTCAGTCCACCTTTCCTATGTAAACCAACCAACCCAAACTTCACACCCCCAGTGACCTCTTCTATCAGACTCTTACCGTCAGGACCACTGTCCACTTGCCTTCATTCCCCAGCGCCAGAGCCAAGACAACCAGGCTCCTGTGGCCCAGACAGAACTTGCTGACATTATCCAAACCTAAGCCCCATCAGACCCATTTCTTCCCACAGAAATGACAGTAAAGTCTCTTGCTCACATTTTCCCCCAATTCCCTCTGCCTCCTTACAGAACCTGATATTTCCCTGTGTGGCCCCCTTATGGTAGGAGGAACCTGTTAGGAACTGTAAATAACAAACGTTTTTTTCAGTGGCAATCCTCTGCTGATCTGTTGGTCTCAGCATCTCCGAATAATAATAAGACCTGTATTTTAAAACAGGTTCTTGTGGGTGTCTTTGAATTTCCTATTTGCCATAAGTAACAATGAAAATGAGAAAGATCTTTGTTAATTACAGGTAGCCTTTCCTACCTCTTTACATATAAGAGAATCTCTACCAATGGAACCCACTTGGCAAAACTCTGACTGCTCCAAAAGCTAACTTACACCCACTATGTAGACTCTCCTAAAGAAATAAAATACCAATGAACCCTTGGCCCCACAATTTTCCTTCATCTTGATCTGCCGACAGCCAAAACATAAGGGAGCACAGGACGCAAGAAGAAAAGCAACTTTGGAAGGCTAGGTTGGGTATATTAGAGGCAAGCATATCCTAAAAGGCAACCAGTGTAACTGTAGCTATAGGTGCCTCATCCTGAGGGGTGAAATCCTTCATAATCTGCATGCATTATGCATGGGGAACAAAGAATATGCTAGCTACAGTAGTTACTTCTACTCACCACCTCCCCCAGCCCCCCTTTGGAACAGTGTCTACATACCTAATGTGAAGCTTGTCCAGTTACCATGGGAACCAGAGATTTGGTAGGTGTGCATACATGGATGATAAATTTTAACCACTTTCTCTGAAGGCAGCATATATTGATAGAATTGTTTTGCCTAAAGGAGAGTACTCCTTTAAACTATAAACAGTACCCCAATAGATCGAATTCATACTTTAGCCTCTTGATTTTTTTTAATCTGTTACTTTCACTTTTATTGAGTAATTTTATGAAACAGGCATTCTAGATTCTGTGGATTCAAATTAGAAAGGAATATTGTCCCTGACCTCAAAGGGCTCACAGTTCTTGAGTTCTACATATGTATACTATCACTCACAGTTATGGCTACACTCACCCTTTTATGAAAAATACCTCCTGGGCAGGACAGAACAGTGCTGAGGATCCTCAGGAAAAGATTCAGAGGACAAGTCAAAGAAATCGGATCTTCAAAAATAAGGGGAGGTTGTGATTGTAGGGGAGGAAAATTTTTTTCTCTACCTCTCTGAGTTCTTTTGGTTGGCCTATTGATCAAATTGATATTAAGGCAGATCAACAGGAGAAAAACATGTTTAATTTTGTACATATAGGAGCCCTGTAAAAAATATGAGACCCATTGACAAGTTGGGCGATTGAGGCTTACATGCCATTCTGAGCTAAGGAACTGTATAGGGGCCTGGGACTTTAAAGGGGAGGAGGGTAATTCACAGGGCAATAAGAAGAAGCAGATATTTGATAATTAGATATCTGCTTGCCATATAGATAGGTCTTCTGATAAAAAGTTATCTCCAGCAATAGCTCTCTTTCTGGGCCCGGCTTCCTCTCTAAATAATTTTTAAGTAGTTAAAGAAGAGGTAAAGGATGTTCTTAAGACTGTTTGGTCTTGCATGTCTTTAACTCAAAAATAATCCGCATGCCAAAGTGGCATATATTGGGGTCATACATTTTGCTCTCCTTCATTATGGACTGAATGGTGTCTCCCCCCATCTCTGGAGTTATGATCTTTAAGGAGGTAATTAAAATTAAATGAGTTCATAAGATGAGACCATAATCTAATAGGACTGGCATCCTTATAAGAGAAAGAAACACAATGAGGGCACATGCACAGAGGAAAAAACAGGTATGGACACAGCAAAAAGGTAGCCATCTATAAACCTAGGAAAGACATCTGAGAAACCAGTGCTGCTGGCACTTGATATTGGGCTTTCAGCCTCTAGAACTGTAAGAAAATTAACTTCTGTTGTTTGAGCCACCCAATCTATGCTGTTCTGTTTTGGCAGCCCTCAGAGACTAATACAGATGTTGATAGGCAAGGAAGGAGAAATGGCCTTAGAGGATGTAGTGGATGCACCTTAGAGAAAGGACAGCATTTTCAAAGGTATTAAGGAGCCTGTAAATTCAGGATCTGGCAAGAAGTTCAGTGAGGCAGGAGCTCAGGGGAACTGGAAAAAACTCTAAATGAAAAGTGTCCGCTGAAATGGCCAGGAAATGGCCTTGAATTCTGAAATAAACAATTCACAGCTAATTGTGTTCGAATAGGAAACCAACAGAAATCTTAAGTAACAGAGTAGGATGATTACATTTTAATGGGTTCTTTTGGTGAAATGGGATGATATAATTGACAGTAAGGTAGAGTGCAATGTAAAGAGGGAGAATAGGATCCTGGAGGTATGTGCACTATAAATAAAGTGAGAAATAATGGAGGAATAAAGGGAGCCAGAGGAGTGGGGGAGAGGGGAAAATTTACATTTGATACTAGATTTTGAACTTGGGAATCATAAGTCAATCTAATTCTTCCTCTGGAGATATTTATTTTTCCCTTTTGACTCTTCTTTCTCTTTAGGGTTTCATGATATTTAAGTAAAGGTTTATTGTTTCTACTCCTTATGATCTTTAAGTTCTCTGAACCTGAGGATTAGAAGTTTTAATCAATTTTTAAATATTCCAGCCTTTCTCCCTTGGTCCCCATTGTTTCTCTCTCCTCCTTCTAGAGTTCAATTAGACATATAATAGACCTCTCTATATCTTTCATATCTCTTAATCTCTTTTTTATGTATTTTCTTCTTTTTTTCCTGTGTTTCAGTCTTAAGAATTTCTTCAGAACTGTTTTTCAAGTCCCTAATTCTCTCTCTAGCAATGTCTAATTTCCTGTTTAACTTTTTCATTGAGGTTTTAATTTCAATTATATATTTACATTGTAAAAGTTCTATCTGGTTCTTCTTGAAATATAGTTGGTAATTTTACAGGCTTTTGCTTTTTATTCATATTTTTAATCCATTCATTTATGTCTTTAAACATGTTAAATACACTTATTTTGTATAATTTATTTTTTTATATTTTTAAGATTTATTTATTTGAGAGAGAGAGAGCATGGTGGGGGGAGGAGCAGAGGAAGGAGTAGAGAGAATCTCAAGCAGAATCCCCACCCAATGCAGAGCCAGGGCTCAATCTCACAACCCTGAGATCATGACCTGAACCAAAATCAAGAGTTGGACGCTCAACTGACTGAACCACCCAGGTGCCCCTATATACTGTATTTATTAAATTCAGTGTTTGGAGTCCCTGGTTTTTGTTTTGTTTTGTTTTGTTCTGGTTTTTGATCATGTTGTTGTTGCTGGTGGTGGTGGTGTGTGTATTCTAGTACTTTCATAGGAGGAGAGTTGTTTTTATATTTGTTTTTGTTTTTGTTTTAGCAGGACGTTTGTTCAGCAAGATATTATGCTACCAGATATACAACTGAATAAGACACAATTTGTAACCATTTCTGAGGTTGAATTTATGGGCTTTGGAAGCAAAGCAAATGTGGGTTTTGAAATAAATAAAAGGACTAGAATTACTCCCATGTTTTTGACCTGATATATTAAGTAGTTGCCATGAATTAAGATTTAAAAAAATTAATTCAGGGGAATGAAGAGTCCAGTTTTGATATGCAAATGTCCAACTGACAGTCGAAATTAGGGTTTCACTTCAGAATGGAAGTCAGAAATTTAAACATAGATTTATTTATTTATTTTTCAGAAAGAGAGAGAGAGCACAAGCAAGGGGAGAGGCAGGCAGAGGGAGAGGCTCCCTGCTAAGCAAGAAGTCCAATGTGGGATTCGATCTCAGGACCCTGGGATCATGACCTGAACTGAACCGATGAGCCACCCAGGCATCCTTAACCATAGATTTAATAGTAAACAAGATACGGCCAGTAGTTGAGCCCATGTAAATTACCAGTAACAGTTAGGGAACCATTTAAAACAGGTGGAACAGAGATTAAGGAACAGAGAAGCAAGGACCAGAAGTGTAGAATAAACAGCAGAAGTCAGAAACAAAGGAGAAGCAGGAATCGGTAAGAGTCCAGAGATCAATGAAGGACCAAACTTAAATGCAGGAAACATTCAAAGCAATCACAAACTATAGAAATTGCAAATAAAATTAGAGCCAAATATTTATCCTTGAATTTTGGTATCAATTTTATTTTCCTCAGTTCAAGGAGTTTGACAATCAAAAGCTGAAGAGGGAGAGTGATACTTTTTAAGGAAGATAGATCTTCAAAAGAAGATTTTTATAGTTGTTAAGTAGTCATAATTATCACTATCATTATTTTCTTTGGAGATTGCCCACATTCGTAAGCAGAGAGAATTGGGCCAGTAAGGAAGGAAAGATGGGGGATGCCTGGGAGAGGCTGAGTGGCAGAGCAAAGCCTGGGAGACTTTGTGGAAGACACAATGGAAGAAGCCATTGGGCTATGAGAAGCCGGGCACTCTTCTGGGAAACAGGAAGGGAAGGAGGTGAAGCTGGGCCTCTGAGATGATTTCGTTTGTGGACTGTGAGAAAAGCTGGACGTGTTCCTTCTTGGTCACATTTGTTCCCCTCTGTGCAGGAATTTACCTGCCCAAAGAAAGAATGGTGGAGCTAGATAGGAAACTTAAGAGGAGAAAGGAAAAATGTGACTAGTCATGTGGTCAGAGAAAGGAGAATTGACCAAAAAGAAGAACAATCACTGAGTTGTGTCACATGTTCTCAGACCTTAACATGCATCAGAATCACCTGGAGAACCTGGCGGACTAGTTTGCTGGAACCCGCCACAGAGATTTGAGCACAGTCGCCCTGAAAGGGGTCTGAGAATGTACATTTATAAACTGTTCCCAGTTGATACTGATGCTGATGGACTAAACAACACATTTTGAGAACCACTGCTATTTAAAAAAAAACAGGAAAGAGGAGGGGTGAAAATGAAAAAGTATTTCTAACCCAGGAAATGTTTCTGCAGGATTTTTTAAAGTATGTAATTTTATCAGGTTTATATGGCAAAACTCCATGATATTTATATGTTTTATCACATGCATTTTCTGAGCACACTGCCTTTGTTCAGGCTTTCTCCTTGGCCTGGAATGCCTTTTCCTCTGTAACCCTATATGATTCTACGCAGCCTTTTTCAGCACCTGCTCAAATGCCACCTTCCCAGGAAGGAGTGCTTCTGATCTGTCTAGTATTTTTGTTGTCCAGATGTTTGGCTTTCCATGCCCCTAAACTATAAGCTCTCTGAGGACAGATACTGTTCCATCATCTCCCCCCTCCCTTTCCCTGCAATATTAAGCACTATGTCTGGCATAGAAAGTTGCCCAATGTGATCCCTGGGACTGAGTAACAGGCTTGCTACCCTGTTAGGCTGCTTCACAGGCTTTGAAATAGCCAGCAGAACAGGCAGGGGGAAGTTAATTCAGATAACATCAGAACAAACTTTTGCTTTAAATGATTTGCCTTCTCCCCCTTGACAGCAGCTCTTATTAAAATAACATTAGCTAAAAATATTTCCATGCCAAAAGTAATTATGATAATGTTTCTCTGCATTTATATAGTTCTTTTTATTCTCAAAATTCATAGTACACAGGCCTCAGCTCAGGAGGAAAGAAAAGCACTGAAATGGACTTGAACTTCTCATTCCCTTCACTGGGCAACCTCTCTGTGGCCTAACTCATCCCTAAGACATAAGTATTGCTGATGTCTGAGTCTGGGTTTGACGTCCTCACTCAACCTACTCGGGCATGGATTCAAAAGAGAAATTTCAATTAGTTCCCCTCAAAGGATTAAATGCTGTTGTCCCTCACTGGATGCTCTCATCTTTAACAGGTAATTAAGGTGCTAATGGGCTCATACAGTTTTTCAGTCCGTTCCAACCAATTATGGTACTGAAGAAAAAGCCAAAAAAGAAAAAAAGAAAAAAAGAAAAAAAAAAAACCCAGAAAAACAGAAAAAAAAAAAAAAAAAAGAGGGAAATGGGAAGCAGGAGGAGGGTGCTTGTGAGAATGCCATAAACCTTTTTCAGGGTGAAAGGCTCTGTGTTGAAATGTTGGCCAGGGAGATGTCAAACTTTATACCTTGGGTGCACTGCACCCAAGAGGACTCTCCAACCACTTCACCAACAGTCTTATTTTTCTCTCTTTCCTTCTTTCTTCCTTTCTTTCTATTTTTCTTTCTTTCTTTCTTTCTTTCTTTCTTTCTTTCTTTCTTTCTTTCTTTCTTTCTTTCTTTCTTTCTTTCTTTGTTTTTTAAGATTTTATTTACTTATTTGACACGGAGAGAGCATAAGTAGGGACAGCAGACAGAGAGACAAACAGGTTCCCTGCTGATCAAGGAGCCCGATGTGGGTTTCGATCTCAGAACCAGGGGGGCCATGACCTCAGCTAAAGGCAGATGCTTAATGACTAAGCTACCCTGGTGCCCCCAGTCTTGTTTCCTGTTTCCAGACTCCAGCAGGATGGAGAGTGTGCACCTAGATACACACTCAGACGCACTCACACGTATCTGTGCCTTTCACAACTGTGATATGATAAGTAATGTATCTGTCCTCAGATCCTGGCAAAAACCCTTGCAATTTCTAGAATGATTGGAGTGTCTTTCTTATGCCACTGGTGATTCCTGGTGGGTCCCTAGATAGCTTCAGGCAGGGGGCTGGTTACCAGGAAGACCAGCCTTGTGATCAGGGGATTGGAACGTCTGGCCAGCCCTTACCTCTAGGGAGGAAAAGGGGTAGAAATTGAGTTCAATCACATAATCGATGATTTAGTCAATCGTCCCTACATAATGAAACCGCAATAAGATCTCTGGACACCAGAACACAGAGGAGCTTCTTGACTGGTGAACACACCGATGTGTTGGGAGGGTACTATCCCCTGATTCCGTGGGGAGAGCACATGGAAGGTAACAACTCCAATTCCAATTCCAAGGTGTCTGCAGTGGAGGAGGTGTCCCATACCAAGCAATTCTCTGACACCAGCTATCCTACAGCTCAGTTCAATTCTGACCCTATTTACCTGCAAGTAACGTCAGACTCCAGAGGTTAAGGGCTCAGTCCCAAAAGTCTGCACCCCCTTCAGAGAACAATCACAAGCAAGTCTAGGTTGTTATTTGTGCTTCTGATGGACTGGCTCTCAATCAGAGGTTCCCATGACTCCCAAGTTGAGTTTGGTTAATTTGCTAGAGGTGGCTCACAAAACTCAATTTATTTAACTAGATTGCTGGGTTACTGTAAAAAGATAAAATTCAGGAACAGTCAGATGGAAGAGATGCATAGGGCATGTGGGAGGGAATGGAGAGCCCCTCTGTACTCCCGGAGGGCACCACTCTCCCCAACTTTCCACAGGTTCACCAACTGAAAGCTCTCCAAACCTCTTCCCTTGGAGTTTTTAAGGAGGTTTCATTACATAGTCACGATTGATTAAATCATGAACTATTGGCAATCAATTGAACCTCCAGAGCCTCCTTCCTCCCTGGGAGTCAGGGGGTAAGACTGAAAATTCCAATCCTCTGCTCACACCATTGGTTTCCCGGGCAACCAGTCCCCACCCTTAGGTTACCTAGGTGCTTTCCAAATTCACCTTACTGACGTAAGATAATTTGTTATCTTTGTTGTCACAGGTGATTCCAAAGGTTTTAGGAGCTCTGTGCCACAAAGAGGGGAAAAGTCAAATATATATTATTATAAATCTCAATATCACAGAAGGTCTGATTCCCAGACCATCCCAGACTTCACCCTATTGCATTCTTTATAACGAAACTGTAATAGTAAGTAGAATACTTCCCCAAAGTTTTATGAGTCATTCTAGAGAATTATCAAACATGAGGTGGTTATAGGTAGCCCTGAATTTATACCCAGTCAGCCAGAAGTATAGGCTGGCCTGGGGCCTGGCATCTAAGCTGAGGACAGTCTCGTCGAGGCCCAAGCCCTTCACCTGTGGAGTCTGCACTGACTCCAAATGGCCAGCATCAGATGAAGATTGTCTTAAGTCCAGTCTGGGTTGAAACAGAACAACGACACAGTGAAATTTACTTCTTCAAGCTCCCTCGCGTTTCAGCAGCGGGGGACGGGGCTGTTGCCTGGGCATTCTCAGGGGAGTGATGCCCACTTGTGCTGTGCTGCACAGCCTAGAACAATAGTTAGAAACTGAAAAAAGATCAGAATAAAAGTCCTGTTCCCTGTAAGTCACACTGCTCACAAATCATCAGGCAATTCTTTGAGAGCCTCTCTCTTGCTCATTTTCTCATCTGCCAGCAGGGGCTTCTCAAAGTCTGCCCAGCTGACCACCTGCCTCACAATCCCCCAGAGCACTTATGGGAAACACAGGTTTCAGAGACCCAACCAAGAACTGCTGAATCCTAATGGAGGTAGGGGGAGATGAGAAGAAATCAACTTTTTAACCAAGCTCTTGAGTAGACTCTCGTATACACCAACATTTGAAATCCTCTCTGTGTACCTAATCATTTAGAAAAGGCTGCCATGTAAAAATAGTTCCCTTGCTTCCTCTATTAGCCCTAAACCATAAACCCCTAAAAAGGACCTACTAATAGCCTACTGTTGACTTGGAAAACCTCCTGATAATATCAACAGTTGATTAACATGTATTTTGTATGTCATCTGTATTATATACCATATTCCTACAATAAAGTAAGCCAGAGAAAAGAATATATTATTAAGAACATCGTAAGGAAGAAAAAATACATTTACAGTCCTGTCCTATATTTATTGAAAAACAATCTGTATATAAGTGGATGTGTGCAGTTCAAACCTGTGTTGTTCAATAGTCAACTGTATTCATTCATAAGAAATACCTTAAGGCTGCCAACTTTGATGGGGCCTTAATGGGCTCTCAATCCAAAGGCACTGGGAAAGGGTCATCAGGAAAGGCAAGAGACAAAAAGAGGTTAGAGGGACAGAACAAACAAAAAGGAAAATAATTCAGGCTTTGGTATTTTCACAAACATGCCCAGGCTAGCTTATACGTGAGGCATAGATGGAGTTAACCCCATGACGTGGTAAAATTGGATAAGAGGAAAGGGATCTAAGAGGGAAAATGAGGAGAAGCACTCCTGAAGCCAAATCACATGGGCACCTGGTCTGCAGGACTCCCCAGTAAGGAGATAAGGGTCAACAGTTGAGCTGAATGTCTGGGTCAGGGGCCAGGGGTGCATCTCAGAGACTCAGGTCCATAATGTGCTTAAGGAGAGAAGTTAGTGGCAAGAAAAATCTGTATATTTGATTTCAAAAAGCATTCATTTTGGCTAAGGTCCTCTTTTAATTTATTGTGTAGGTAAAGATGCAATAAGACAGTCCATTTACAGTTTTTAATTTAAAAAATTCAATTGTGTTGGCTCAGTCGGTTAAGCAGTTGCCTTTAGCTCAGGTCATGATCTCAGGGTCCTGAGATCCAGCCCCGTGTCTGGCTCCTTGCTCAGCAGGGAGTCTGCTTCTCCCTCTTCCTCTGTTGCTTCCGCTGCCTGTGCTCTCTCTCTCTCTCTCTCTCTCAAATAAATAAGCAAAATCTGTAAAAAAAAAAAAGTTAAATCGAGTGAGATAATTGCAAATACAGAGTATCTATATCTATATAGATCTATATAGTACCATATGTCTATAACAGATATATGTGCCATATGTGTGCTCCCCATCCTGACTTAGAATCTTGTCCTTGTAGCCTGTGCACCGTTTTTATAGAATTCGAACCATATCGAGCATTCTTAATGGAATTTCTGGTCGGACAGCCCCTGAGCAGGGAATGTGGCGTAAATCCTCAGGATGACCTGACTATCTTTTAAGGCTTTCTGGTATAGGTCCAGTGGCTTAACACAGTTCAACACCAGACAACTTTACAAATACTGTAGTAATTAGAGAGGGTGAGTGAAGATATTGGTTGGGGAGCAGAGGAAGTAGAGAAATACAGTTGTCTCCCGATAGAAAAATGATGATTGATTTAATATAGGTATATTTTTGGGAGAGTACTCTAAAGTAAAACCAAATTGCTAAAGAAGAAAAAACTAAGATCCGGCACTGATCTTTTATTTTTTTTTTTTTACTTAACATTTGTATCTGTCGTCTTATTCCTAATTATCCATGCTATTGGGGCTGACACACTTACGTTGACACCAGTTTTACCCAGTTTTCTGTTGCCAATATCCCCACACCACATTAACTCACTACCTCACCTGCCACTGTCTTATATTTAGGGTATAAGACAAACACCAATGTGGTGGAAAAAGCATGAGCTAAGAATAATATATCAAGTCCCGACTCACAGTATGAGATGTACCATAGTCTTGAAACCAAAACCTGATAAATGCAATATGAAAAAGGAAAATTTATAGGCAAATCTCATTCCATGAACAGAGATGCAAAAATCCTAAAGAAAACATTGGCAGGTTAGATTTATCCCAAGAATGCAAGATCATTTAACATTCAAAAGCCAATTCTTAATAATATAATGTCATATAAGAACTATACTAGGAGTAGTAATAATATCAGATGAGAGCAGAAAAATCAAAGGATCATCAATAGATACAACGTATTGGACAAAACCAACCTCTGTTTGTAGCAGGACAATGAAATACAAGCACCCTTGCAAGTGCATCAGATGCTATTGGCGCCCATGTGCCCTTGGCCCCACTTCAGCACACCCAGGGCAGACTTCTACCTGGCACCATCTGCCTAAGAGTTTATTCTTGTTTCGTGGCCCATAAGGCAGGCCAGGGTTCCTGAGAAATTACCCCCTACTCCTTCCTTGGCAACCTTCAACAAGAACTCCCAGCTCCCTCCTCTCCCACTGTGGGTAACTCTAAGGAATGGGTTTTGTACTGACTCCCAGTAGTAGCTGGCTTTCTAAAGCACTTTTTATTGCTTTCCTCCTTTTTCTAATTCAGTAAGCACTCCCTTTATGGGGTGTCCAGAGATCATCTCCTAAATAAGCTATTGCATTCAAATCATTGTTTCAGAGTCTGTTTCTGGGACAAATAAACTAAGGCAGTGAGCTAGGTCTGGAAGAAAACTTCTTTACCTTGAGATAGGGTGTTTTGAAAAAAATCACAGCAAACATGCTACTCAATGGTGACATGTTGAACTTATTCCCTGTACTATCCAAAACAAGTCAAGTGTATCCACTATTATGATTTCAGCTCAGCATCATATTAAAGGTCCTAGTTCAGTGCAATAAAGCAAAAGAAATAGTAAAAGGTATAAGAATTGTAATAATCTGAAAGGATGAAAAGCTGTCATTATTTGCAGATAACATGGTTGTACAAAAAAGCAAATTACTTGCATTGTTAAAAGATTTTAGAAAGGTAGCTGGATGAAAATCAATATATAAAAGCAGTGCACAGGAGGGAAAAATAAAAAGGTCACAATGATGGTTTACGTTAAAGGGACACAGTAGCCACCTGAAAGAGCTCCCAGTAGAGCAACTGGGAACCAAACTGGAATAATTTTAGCAACAGTATAAATAAAGTAGTATCAGGTTATAAAGAGCATAAGTTATATATCCATGACTGCATGCTGATATATAAATTATTTAATAAATAAATAAATGAAGGAGAAGAGATAGTCTCCTGTGCAGAATTCCAAATAATTTATGCAGGTAATTGATCCTCAAGAAGGTGGAAGGTGGCTCTCCACTCCTTCAGTTTGGGCTGGGACAGTGAATTCCTTCTAAGGAGTACAGTATGGTAAGAGGGTACAAAAGAGTAACTTGACAGTGGTGAAATCTACAAACACTACCTCAGCCAGGTGATTAAGGTCAATGTCCATGCTACACACTCTTGATAAAATGGAATAAAATGGCACTTCACTTCTAGCATTTTCCTCTGCAAAACCCATAATTATGAGAAAAAAATCAGACAAATACCAACAGGGGGTTCTGCAAAACAGGTAACCAGTACTCTTCAAAATTATCAAGGTCATCAAGTGAAGGAAATTTAGAAACTGTCAGAACCAATAGGAGCCTGAGCACTGTATGAAAGGTGGTGTCCTGGTGAGATCCTGGAACAGACAAAGGATATGAAGCTAAAATTAAGGAAGTTTGAATTAAAAATGTACACAATAATGTATCAATATTGGTTCATTAATTGCAAGAAACGCATCATACTAATGTAAGAAATTAATAATAGAAGAAACTGAGTGCAAGATTTACAGGAACTCTGTATTATTTTCCCATTTTTTTGTAAATCTAAAACTCTTCTAAAACATAAAGCTTATTAAAAAAGTCTAAAAAATTCAGCTGCAATTTGATGCTCAAAAAACTTATAAAAGGTGATTATTAAAAGATAGCTTTTATATTGGCTTCAAATAAAGAGAAAGTGAAGTACCAAGGAATTAATCAAACAATGCATGTATAAAATTTGTACGGAGAAAATTATATTGAAGAAAATGTTTTCAAGGACTTAAATGAATAGAAAACTGTACTGCAGGCATGGTCTGCAAATTAAAAAGAAAAAGGCAATATCCTCAGGATGTAAATTCTCACCAAACTGCTCTAGTGATGTGATTCAATTCTAGTCAAAATACCATCAGATTTGGGGGGAATTTGACAAGCTGATTTTAAAAGTTATGGAGAAGATCAAAGGTATGAGAATAGTAAGACATTGCTCAAGAAGAGCAAAGTAATTGAATTTGCCTTACCAGATATCAAATATTACTATAAACTGTAAAAAAATTAAGATAGTTTCATACTATCACAGAAATGACTGGACTGGAAAAGCAGACTAGACGAGAAACACACCCACATATATATGGAGACTACAGAATTTGCATTGCAAAGCAATGAGGAAAAAAAAAAAGATTGAGAACAAATAGGTCTGAAACAGCTGGTTATCTACACAGAAAAATATGAATTAATTGGACTTCTACATAACACCATAAGCAAAAACCATCTCTAGCTGGATTAAATACAAAAATGTAAAAGACAAAACTGTAAAACTTCAGGCAACATTTTTTCATTACTTTGGATTAAGGAAGATCACCTTTGTGAACAAAGCATAAAGGCAAAGACTGGCAAATACGTAAATATTAAAATTAAGAACTCATGTTTTCAAAAGTCCACGTAAATAAGTGAGTTCACTATGTAAGCTGGAAGAAGTTATTTACAATAGATTAAATGATAGTACTTAATATCCAGAATGTATAAAAAGGCCTAGAAATTGATAAGAACAAGGAAAATTACCCAATAGAAAATGTGGACAAAAATTAAAAAAAAAAAAAAGAATAGGTACTTGACAGAATAAGAATTGCCAACAAAAGTACATAAAACGGTGCTCACCCTTACCAGTACTAAGGGAAAATAAAATTAAAACTACAAAGTGAGAAAGGATTTCAAACCAACCAGTAAAAATCTAAAGTGTCACAATATCAAATATTGGTGAGGATGTAGGGAAAGCTGCACAATTGCACAATGTTAGAAATTGCTCATCAATTGAAAAACAATAAGGTATTAGCTAACAAACCAAAAATGTGGAAACCTTATGCCTGACACCCTCAGATACACTCTGGAAGATGAGTATCACGTGTTCTTGTCAGCACTCTGAAATAACAGAAAACACACACACACTCAAATATTCATCAGAACTGGAATGGAAAAAACAAATTATGACAGGGTTTTATAATGGAATATTTTACAACAGCAGAAATAAATTAGATACAGCTTTATTCAATGCCAGGGATGAATCTCTGGAACGATGTCAAGTAAAGGGATCAAGAAAGACAAAAACACATATAGTTTAATTCAATTGATTTTAAGTTCAAAAGCATGCACACCAAAAAAATGTGTTCTTTAGGAATATAAACAAAAATGAAACTCTCAAAAAACCCCCTGAAATAGAATGGGGATGGGATGTGGAGGCACTCAAGGAAATTTAAAATTTAAAGTAATATTTTATTTATGAACCAGGGACACGGGTTATATGATTGTTCTGTATTCCTCACAGACACTTATAAACTGTTCTTTTGTATCTAAACACTTCTAAAAAAATTTTAAAGAGAAATTTGAATGTGGATGGAGTAGCTAGAACTGTGAGGTCAAAGGTCATTGGGCTCTATTTCCAACTATCTCTTTCTCTAGCTGAAACTCAGAGCAAATCACTTAACCCTTCTAAGCCCCAATCACTCATCCTTAACTACAATAGTGATAAAAAACAGTCACCTAAATGCAGAGCTTTGGTGGAAAGAACATAAAACAAGAATATGAAATCACTTTTGGCAGTTCCTACTGTCTGCCAGAAGTTCAGTAGATGTTAGATTGTCTCATTTGCTCGCCCATTCATTCATTTTTTTACTCATTCAAGAAGTAAAGAATGAAAATCAAGTTAATCAATGAATCATGGTAACCAAGTTTAGAAAGATAGACTTCTCTCCTCTGCTTGGGTAATTTGTGTATTTTACTTCACATTTTCTGGAGACAGTGCTTCTAATACTGTCTCATAAACAATTTAGAAAATAAGGTCAAAGACTAGAAAGAGAGATTTGATCCCTTGTCATTTTTGGTAAAACTAAAGTTACACCTCAAACACAGGTTGAAAAGGCTGATAGTCTACAATCGTGCACACTAGGGCTTGCTCTCCAACTCAGTCTGGGGCCGAAATGTAATGAGGGGCAAATAATTAAACAATCTCTGGGCTTCATTTCTTCATATATAGGATGGGGATAGTATTTCTTTCATCGAGAAGTTTATGTGGTAATATGGAGGTAATATGTGCACAGTGCCTACTGGAGTAAGTGACACATAGTAGGGCAGCAGCTGAGGGGGTGGTTAGTCATTCTTCCTTACTTAGTAGATTTCTTTAAAGATTTATTTATTTACTTGAGAGGGAGAGAGAGTGAGATGGGGGAGGGCAGAGAGAAAGGGAGAGAGTCTTAAGTAGACTCCATGCTGAACACAGAACCCAGCCTGGGGCTCGATCTCACGATCCTGAGGTCATGACCTGAGCCAAAACTAAGAGTCAGATGCTCAATTGTCTGAGCCACCCAGGTGTCCCCAGTTAGTAGATTTTTAAATAACTTGTAAACATTTCATTATTCTATCTTGCATAGAATATCATATGTTCTATCTTGTACACAGATCTTAAATGATCGTGCAGAGGAAGCACAGTAGAAGGCAGTGGAGTGGTGAGGAACTCAAACACTGGTGCCAGATGGCTTAGGTTTAAACTCTCACTCTACCCATTACTAACAGCGTGACTTTGGAGGAAGATCCTTAAACTTTACATTTCTTCATCAGTCAAGTAGAAATAAATAAAAGACACGATTAATACAAAGTGCTTAGTACTATTCACATAGTTCGGTAAACTTAGTTATATTATTATTAATAATATCATTATTATCATTGTTTGGCTGCTTTTGAGAACTTCCCCTTCTGTGAGACTCCAAAAAGCACTACTGGGTATTGGTTTTATTATTATTTTAATTAAAGGAGATTTACAATCTTTTCTAGTTTTCTGATTTTCTTAATACCTTTGTCCAAAAAGAAACCCTTAAAGCGATCACCAAAACCAGAGTTTCAGAAGCCTCACCTATAAAAACAAGCAAAGAATTTAAGGATCTTGGTTGGGTCCTGCTGGGGCTTGAATTTGGTTCCATCAAACGCAAATACCTTCTCATTTCCAAATGCTTCAATTTTTACATAGGATATGGAAATAATTCTTTGGCCTTGTTGTTCCTATAGGAATCCTAAAAGGGGAATCCTTTTTTATCCTTCCTCTTGGTTGAGACAAGCTTAAAAGTCCACATGTTCAGGGTCAGACCAAGTCAGACCACCGAAAGCTGCTTGGTAATAAAAGTAGAAGACCCCAGGTCTCCTTAAATAATCTACTTCACAAATAACCTTGGACTAGGGCTGTGCTCTTGATCAAACTCTGTGTGAACGCAACATCCCTTCAGTGCAAGTTGGCTTCCAGGATAACCATATTTATTTTCCGGAAACTTTCTGCTGAGGCACAACTATCCAAGTTAGTTCAAAAACTTGTCTTTTAAACCAACACAAGAGACAAAAAGCTAAAGCTTCCTTAAATCAACTTTATCCAGCAATTCAGGAGTGTGAAGTTGCCATTCAGACACCTGTACCGCTGGCAGAGGAGACAGAGGACTGAGTAGGTCCCATTGCTACTCCCCAGGAGCAAGAGGGGAGGTTCAGTTACCATGACTACAGAGGCCAGAACTCGGCCTGCTTCTCGGTGGGACTGAAGTTCACCATTCTCTCTTCAGGCGTGGCTTTTCCTGAGAGCCTGCTCAAAGACCAATGGCCACAGTCGCTAGTTCTAAGCATCTATCTATTTCCAGCCTTCACTTTAACAAATAACTCTGTTTCCCTTTCTCCTTTATTATTTTGTACATTTTTTGTTTTCCTTTTGGTGGTGTAAAGAGTTGAGAATTTTTTTTTTCCTTTTTCTCACACAATTCCTCCTCCGTAGATAACAAAGTCCACGTCCCTCCCCATTGTAATTATTAGCATATTCCTGGAGGAAATTGCAACAGTCTACATTAAAGGACTCCCTGCAGAAATTTACACAGTAGGTATCCAATTTCTCTTTAAATAAAAGGCACTCAGAACAGTGAGGGGTTTAAAACAAGAGAAGAAATAGGGAACAAACAGAGCTTTGAGGAACAGCAGGGGGATTTGCAGTGGTCAAGAGCAGATAGTCAGGCTGAATTATTTGGATAATTAGCCTTCGTTAGTAAATTGGAGACAATTACAATGCCACCACGGACTGGCAGTAGTGAGGATCAGGTCTGACTCAGTTCCAAAAGGTTTGGCCCTTTATTCTGAATACTGTGTAGTAGAAAATAAGACTCTAAGCCCGTGAGCTCTCTTCAAAATGTTTTCAAAACTGAGTAACACCTGCACTTCCTCCATGTGATCTCGAGATTGTGGCGGTCCTCAGCATCAGAGGAGAGCCTTTAAGGACCTCTGACTATCAGGAAAATTTCAAGATGAAAGCAAGGAAACAAAATGCAAATGGAAGAGTTAATTTTTTAAAAGATTTATTTATTTATTTATTTATTTATTTATTTATTTATTTATTTATTTATTTGAGAGAGAGAGAGAGCATGTGAGTGGGGGTGGTGAGGGGGAGACAGAGGAACAGGGAGGCAAGCAGACCCCCCTCTGAGCGGGGAACCTGACACTGTACTCGATCCCACGACCCTGAGATCACAACTTGAGCCAAAATCAAGAGTCAGATGTTTAACTGACTGATTCACCCAGGCTTCCACCGTGGAAGAGTTTATAATATTCCCTTCCTCAAGATGACAGAAGATATCTAAGTTAGGTTACTCTTTTTAAAAAAAATTTTTTTTTATTATTATTTGCTCTAGGGGTACAGATCTGTAAATCATCAGGCTTACAAAGTTAGGTTACTCTTTTATGGTCCAGAAACCCTGTCAGGGAACGTAACTGACTTCAATAAAAAAGAACATAAATCTCAATTTATATTGAAAACAAACAAGTTGCCAAGTTCTCGAAGGGAAACCCATTCTTTGATATACATCTGGGAAAAGCCATTCCTTATTTTCTAGATTTCTAAGCACCTATGTAAAAGTCCCTCGGAAAGGACAATGGAGTGCATTCCATGAAAGGTCCCAAAGAGCAATGCTGATCTGATCACCATGTGGCTACTTCTTCAGGAAACATACACAGACGGCTGAGTCAGAGAGGGTAGTAGAGAAAGGAAATTAAGGCTCTAGGGAAGAGCATGTTTAAACTTGCTGAGAAGCAAATTCCTTTCTTCAAAGGAGATTAAAAATGTGTCACCTTGCGTATGCAATGCCGGACTTGCCATGTTTCATGCATGCATGTGTGCACGTGTACACAATGGCATTGGGAAGGAAGGCATTGGGAAGGAAGGAATGGCACAATGGCATTGGGAAGGAAGACACATGGACTCGTCGCCATCACAAATCCATGTTTGTCCATTTGTTACTACCACTTGAATATAAGGAAAATTGTTTAAAGCCTGGGAATTGGGGGAATGTATGCAGCATGTTCTTTCGATGTTAAACTGAGGCACTGTTTAACAGACACCCAAAGGATTATTTATTCTAGCGAAATGAACTTAGTAGGACCTACTCTTTATTACTGAATAAAGACTTAATAAAATGTGTGTGAACTACAGATTTGGGTCCAATAGAAATGCAAATAGTTTCAGGTAGAAAAGATATCCCTCACGGACAGCTGCTTGTGAGACACCAGGCAGGTTTGCATTCAACCTACTATTCTCCTTCTATCAGTGTTTCAAAATGCCTGTAAAAATTCAAAGCCTCAGGCGCCTGGGTGGCTCAGTGGGTTAAAGCCGCTGCCTTCGGCTCAGGTCATGATCCCAGGGTCCTGGGATCGAGGCCCACATCGGGCTCTCTGCTCAGCAGGGAGCCTGCTTCCTCCTCTCTCCTCTCTCTGCCTGCCTCTCTGCCTACTTGTAATCTCTCTCTGTGTGAAATGAATAAATAAAATCTTTAAAAAAAAATTCAAAGCCTCAAAATGCTTTTTGAATCAGCCTTAAATTAACCTTTTTAGTTGTTTCCTTGTTTATTAATGAGTTGAATAAACTCCTTGAAACGGGTCCATATTATATTTATATGAGAGTCATACTTTTAAGTTTTGGGAAATTATGCTTTGAATTTAAAAAGCCACCAATCCTCCCCACACCATTCAAAGGAAGAGAAGAACAAACTAGCTGAATTCTTAAATTTGTGTATTGTGGCTAAAAACACTTTGTGGTGATCTGGTTGGGTAGAGATTTCTTTTCTGCTTGTAAAAACATATTACACTTTAATGAATCATATCTCTGTCTTATACATAAAGGGAAATGTCATGTCCCTGGACTGCTTGCTTATCTCACCCAAGATACCAACAGGATTAAAGTAAAAAACATCTGGCCTCATTAAAGGACGAGATGGAGGGGTTGAACTTGGATAAGCAATCTAAGAATATAAAGCTCTCTGATTTCCAGAACAAAGCCAAATTCTAAAAATATAAAATAACCACAGCAATCAAAAGTAAATTGGGAAAAAAAAAAAAAGGAAGTCGGTCAATTTCTAGCTGGAAATGTTGCGTCGTATGTGTACTTTACTCAAGTTTCTTCTGGATACTTCGAAGGACATTAGAAGTTAAATGTGCCAGCCAGGAAGATGTCCAAAAGAATGGAAAGATGACAGAGCTGTACTTTAAGTCTCTTTTCAGATGGCAGGTCTGTTTTATTGTCTCAGAATGTTAAGGGAAATGCACGAGTCATTTGAAAAGCACTCAAGCTTGGTTGGCTTGTGGTTTCTCTGGTTCTTAGGATCAGGCAACATTAGGAAGCCCTTCCATCTGCAACACAGTGACACAGAAGAAAACTAAACATTGTAACTAACAATGAATATTTTTTTCTTTGCAGGATTCGCTGAAAGATCTTCATTTAGTACCAAAAATCTAAACAACCATTTTTCTACTTCCTACTGTTAGTAAAAATTATCTCATAAAAGAATATCTCTTTTTGGTTATAAATAAATATTTTTCAGTGGTTCACGTCTTTGATAGCCTATCATGATTATTTGTGGAACTTAAAAATGCAACCTCCCATTAGGTAAGACTTACCTCATACTTACAGTGCCAGAATATTCCTAGGGAGAGCCTGCCTTGACTTCTCTATTTTTTAAAAGTTTCTTGGGCAATTCTGACCTATAACTCAAATGAGAGTATCTCCAAATTACATGCTGAACTATTAAATGGTCATTTGATATGAGAATTGCTACCCAGCTTTCTTTTGCAGTCCATTGGTATGAAAAATGGTTCTCAATCCCCTCATTTTCAATCTGGATGTATCTTTAGGTTCAAATGAGTCTCTAGTAGACAGCATATGGATGGGTCATGTCTTTTTACCCAATCTGAAATCCTGTGCCATTTCATGGGAGCATTTAGGCCATTCACGTTGAGAGTGATTATTGAAAGATATGATTTTATTGCCATCATGTTGCCTTTGAAGTCTTTGTTTCTATAGAATACCTCTGTAAATTTCAGATGTATGTAACTCTGAAGGTCTTTCTCCTTTTATAGAACGCCCCTTAATATTTCTTGCAAGGCCACCTTGGTGGTCTCATATTCTTTCAGTTTCTGCCGGTCTTGGAAGCTCCTTGTCTCTCCATCCATTCTGAATGACAGCCTTGCTGGATAAAGTATCCTTGGCTGCATGTTCTTCTCATTTAGTGCCCTGAATATGTCTTGCCAGTGCTTTCTGGCTTGCCAGGTCTCTGTGGACAGGTCTGATGTTATTCTGATATTCTTCCTCTGTACATAAGGTATCTCTTCTCCCTTATCGCTTTCGAGATTGTTTCCTTGGATCTAAGATTTGCAAATTGTACTATTGTATGTCATGGTGTTTGGTCTGTTCTCATTGATCTTGGGAGGGGTCCTCTCTGCCTCTTGGACACAAATGCTTGTTTCCTTCCCCAGATTAGGGAAGTTCTCAGCTACAGTTTGCTGAAATATATCTTCTAGGCCCCTCTCTGCTCCCTCAGGGATCCCAATAATTCGAATATTGGAACATTTCACTGGGTCATTGATCTCAGTTTGATCCCTTGGGCTTTAATCTGTTTTTCCCATGCTGCCTTGGTTTCCTTCTTTTCTATCATCTTATCTTCTATGTCACTAATTCTTTCTTCTGTCTCATTTACCCTGGCAGTCAGAGTATCCAGTTTAGACTGCATTTCATTCATAGCATTTTTTAATTTGGCCTGATTAGATCTCATTCCTTCCCTTAAAGATTCTATAATGGCAAAAATTGACACAGCAAAAATTGACATAAATGTTGGGGAGTATGTGGAGAAAGGGGAACCCTTTTACACTACTGGTGAGAATGTAAGTTGGTACAGCCATTTTGGAATACAGTATGGAGGTTCCTCAAAAAGTTAAAAATAGAGCTGCCCTATGACCCACCAATTGCACTATTGGGTATTTACCCCAAAGATACAGATGTAGTGAAAAGAAGGGGCATATGTACTCCAGTGTTCATAGTAGCAATGTCCACAATAGACAGACTGTGGAAGGAGCTGAGATGCCCTTCAACAGATGAATGGATAAAGGAGATGTGGTCCGGATATGCAATGGAATATTACAGCCAACAGAAAGGATGAATACCCACCATTTACATTGGCATGGTTGGAACTGGAGGGGATTATGCTGAGTGAAATAAGTCAAGCAGAGAAAGATAATTATCATATGGTTTCACTTATATGTGGAACATAAGGAATAACACAGAGGACATTAGGAGAAGGAAGGGAAAAATGAAGGGGCGAAATAAGAGGAAGAGATGAACCATGAGACAGTATGGACTCCAGGAAACAAACTGAGGGTTTCAGAGGGGAGGGGGTTGGGGGGATGTGTTACCCAGTGGTGGGTAGTAAGGAGGGCATGTATTGCAATGAGCACTGGGTGTCATATGCAAACGATGAATCATGGAACACTACATCAAAAACTAATGACATACTGTATGGTGACTAACATAATGTAATAAAATTAAAAAAATAAAAAATAGGAGCACCTGGGTGGCTCAGTGGGTTAAAGCCTCTGCCTTCGGCTCAGGTAGTGATCTCAGGGTCCTGGGATTGAGCCCTGTGGGCTCTCTGCTCAGCAGGGAGCCTACTTCCTCCCCTCTCTCTGCCTGCCTCTCTGGCTACTTGTAATCTCTCTCTCTCTCTGTCAAGTAAATAAATAAAATATTTAAAAACAATAAAAAAATAAATGGTCATTTGAATTTGTATTTGTCACAGGAGTTTATTTTAAAAATTTAGATAGATTTTATAGACTAGAAACAAATTTATCTTGTTTATCATTATTCCCTTACTGTAATACCTTCTCCTTCAGTAGAGAAGTATGGCAGCCACATGTTTTTAAAACAGAGGGATGTCCACAGGGCACATACAGTGGTAAGGCATTTTCCGTTGTATTTTCCAAAGATGATGGAGTCCTTGCCTGTGCTGCCGGATTAAGCACTGGGCAAGTGAGCTCTGAAGCACTATGTGGTCGTTCAGGAAGACAACTTGAGATCCCTGCTGACAGCAGATCTTCCAGAAGAACTTGCTCATTTCTTTATCCCCAGTGTCTAGAAAAGTGTCTGGCACAAAAAAAGGTGACTAATTCATGCTGGTCAAATAAATGGACATGGGAGTAAATGTTTGATTCAAATGGGTTCTGTATCCTCTCCTAATGTGAAAGCATTGTTATTCTGATGCTTTGATTTCGTTGAACTTTCTCTTCTCCAGGCTCAGACCAACATTTCTCACTCAGTGAGGAAGAGAAAGGCTAGTATTTCTCTGGGAAATTAGATATGAGTACATCCTCACATCTCTCCCTTGGTTTTTCCCACACCCCCAAATCTCTTTACCCACTTTCATTTCTTGTTTTTGTTGTTGGTTTTTCTCAATGTCTATTGATCCTACAGAAGCAAGCCAAAGAATTTGGAAGGAAATTGAGTTGACTCTAAATTGGAAAAGAATGTTGGTTAAGTTCCCACCGTAGTGCCCCTTACAAAGTCCAAGTGAGCAAGAAAAACACAGGGCTCATAATTAACAACTAGACGTCTCTAGTAAAAATCAAGGGAGACTTTGAGATTCTAGACTTCATTAGCAGTTAAAGGAGAAAAAAATCCCCATGGCCAGCAGGTTAGAAGTTAATTAGGAGAAGTGCTAGGGGACTGGCTGTCTTATGGAGAGGCTTATGAGGTAGTTTCAGGCTCTTTATTGCCACTATAAAAGTCTCCACATTAGCAAGCTCCCAGGAAACAGAGCAAATCCCCAAGGTTGTTCAGAATAGTCAAGCCCTGCACTTCTAACACTCAGGGGTCCTCTGCCCTGCCCAGTAATGGGTGCTTTGGGACTTTTTGTCCAGTTGTTCTCAGACCAAACTTTTTCTTGGATTAAAAAGATACAGTTGGCTGGAGCAGCAAAAACACTTCAGTTAAAATTCAATTTAGATGCATAAGCAGATAACAAAGAGCAAAGAGAGGACTGGAAGATAGCAGAAGTGAGCATTCTTTTTGGTTGAGAGAGAGTCTTCCAAGGATGCTGGGACTTTAATCCTTGGGTGACCTGGTGGTTCCTTAGACTGACACCTTCAAGTGCCTTTCCTTCCTTCTCCGGGGACTTTCTGATTTTCTGCCACAGGCTATTAAAGAAGATATTTCATTTGAGATTCTTAGGTGAGCATATGAGGTATCAAAGTGAATTGGGAGACAGAACCCCTCGGTATAACTGAAAGACTGTAGTTGGCAGAAAAGAGTTCAGTGTTTGAAATTTCTTACCAGTGTGGAGGTGTAGAAAGGGTCAGCAGATGAGAGACATGGGAAAGAGGGTATGTAGAGATAGCTGGTGGTTTATTGTTGCCCATTTATGCCCTTCTACCATCTCTAGGATTAGGAAGGTCCTTCCCCTTTACTGCCATCAGCAGAGAAAGACTTCATTCAGCCCAGACATCTCAGAGAGTTTGATAAGAGTTTTTGTTGTCAGTGGTGCCTGCCTATGGTCGAAAACATCCAAAAGGCCAGTCCTGTTTCTCCACCTCTCTTCCATCTCAGTGCTAGTGGAAAATAGCAGGGAAAGAGAGAGAGGAGACTCTACACTTTCCTCCTTTTCCTGGCTATATTCTTTCTGCCTGCTGGGGCAGCTGGGTGGCTCAGTCATTAAACCTCCACCTTCAGCTCAGGTCATGATCTCAGGATCCTGGGATCAAGTCCCAAATCCAGCTCCCTGCTCAGCAAGCAGCCTGCTTCTCCCTCTCCCACTCCCCCTGCTTGTGTTCTCTCTTGTGCTGTCTCTCTGTCAAAAAAAAAAAAATCTTAAGAAAGAAAGAAGCCCTAGGTGGGGGAGGAGGGGAGAAGACCTATCTTTGGATGGGTTGATTATTCTATGGTAGTAAACAGACTAATTTCTTTTTTTTTAAGATCTTATTTATTTATTTGAGAGAGAGAGAGAGAGAGAGAGTGAGAGAGAGCATGAGAGAGGAGAAGATCAGAGGGAGAAGCAGACTCCCTATAGAGCTGGGAGCCCGACGTGGGTCTCGATCCTGGGACTATGGGATCATGACCCTAGCCGAAGGCAGTTGTCTAACCAACTGAGCCACCCAGGCACCCAAACAACCTAATTTCCCAAACAACCAAAATCGTAGCTTTTAAGCTGAGTAACTTTCTGATTTGAGACTGTGAATGTCAGACTGTATTTTTTTTTTTTTTTAGTTTTTTATTTCAATTCAGTTTAGTTAACATGTAGTGTATTATTAGTTTCAGGGGTAGAATTTAGTGATTCATCAGTGGCATATAACACCCAGTGCTAATTTCTTCAAGTGCCCTCCTTAATGCCCATCACCCAGTTACCCCTTCCCCCACCCAACTCCCCTCCAGCAACCCTTGGTTTCCAAGTTAAGAGTCTCTTCTGGCTTACCTCCCTCTCTATTTTCATCTTATTTTATTTTTTCTTCCCTTCCCCTATGTTCCTCTATTTAGTTTTTTAAATTCCACATACGGACTTTGTATTTTCTGTGCAGCAACCAACTCATGTCATTGCACATATTTTCATGGGGGCTGCCCTCCGGACTAAATTCAAATGGATATCAAAGGGCTAATTGAATTTACTTTGTGATTCTATCCTATGAATAGGCTTATCTGATGTATATTTCTAAACCCTTGTTATGCCTAAGAATCCAAGTTGTCCATGGTAGAGAGTTGGGGGAGGGTGAAATAGGGCAAAGATAAATTCAAATTCGCCTAAGGGTCTAATACAGTATAATTTATTCAAGTAAGTTTGAGCTACATCCTGCATTTGTACACGTTCTATTATTAAAGTGATTTGAGATTCCCCCAGGATTCCTAAGGAATATTATTATGATTAAAAACTCAAACTTCAACTTGGTCTAGCTTTCATATAATGTGAAACCTCTGACTTCCACAAAATCCCTCAAATCCAGAATTTCAGAGAACCCCATTTTTTTTCTCTTCTGCCCATCCTGATTGACTTTGGCAGCTCAAGAAGCCATTCGAGATCGGTTTCCCACAGATGCCGCTGCCATTGTCCTCCAGAATGCCAGAGACACTGCACAGGGTGATCTTCTGAGCATTTCAGTGAGGCTGGAAAGCAGGTGTGTTTGGGAGGACAGAGAAGATGAATGGAGGAAGTAGGTAGAGACTGGTCAAGAAAGACTTAAGACCTTAGCTTTTTCCAATTATATCTTAGAAGGATGGCAAGGACACATTTGCCACAATGGAACAGTGTGTTGGAGCAGAGCAGATTTCTGACTCAGGATAGCTCCTCTTATGTGCTCCAAACTAAAGGGTTGTTTCTCCAAAGCAAAAAGTAATGGATCTGGAATTCCCAGAGTCCCCTTCTAGAGTACAAATGACTTGGAGGTGGTCTATTCCAACTCTTTCTTTTCACCCAGCAGGAGGGTGAAATCAATAAGGTGAAATGTCCACCCCAAGGTCCCCTTACTAGTTGGTGACTAGAGAGGAACTGAACCCTTATGTCTGTAATGCCCAGCCTGGTGTTGTCCTTTCTATGACATTCTACATCTTCTTAAGTTTAGAAATCACCAGAAGATAAACTTTAGTTAAAACATTGCTTCCTTCTGGAGCAGATCAGAATTTTAAAGTAACAGAGAAAATGGAGAGGTTATTTTAAAGTTAAAAACTAGAGGGCCCGTAAACTAGATAGCAAGAGCAGTAAATTCAGACACATAAATTTGTCTGGACCAGACAGTTATAAGTAGGATATTCACTATAGAGTCTCAAACTGACCCAGGTAGTAATTTTATGGCTTCAATAAAAGGAAAATCAATCCAGAAACATATCTATACATACATATCGATACATAATACATATATGTACATATACATATTTATACATACGTATCTATGCATATACATACATCCTGAGAACTGCAAAAACAGTAAAAATTAACTCGTTGTGCTCTAAAATCCCTTTCTGTAAAAATGTTCTAAGAATTACAGATACTTTGGAATCGATGGGCTTATGGACTGTAAAATGTATTGAAATCCCATATCGTTCTAGAAAAACATACCCACCCATGACAGTATTACCAGGAATCTGTAGTAGACAGTATTGCTCCCACCCACTCCTCCAATGTCCATATTCTAATCTGAGGAATGTGTGACTATGTTACCTTACACGGAAAAAGGAACTTGGCGGATGTGATTAAGGTTAAGGGCTCCAGTGAAAGAGTGGGCTTAAAAATAGAATCTTCCACAGGAAAGGGAGAAGAAAAAAAAAAATCTGCCTTAGCCTTGGCTCTTGGTGGAAAGTAACTATCAAAAAAGATAGCATCTCCCCTGATAATCCATAACCATTGGCCAGTATTAGTTTCAGAGAGGTCCGAGCATAGAAACCAAATTGTAATGAGTTGAATGGTCCCCTTTTCCCAAGTGAGCCATCCTCTGTGCAGCAACTCAGATTCCTGATCCTCTGTTTCTGGTTTAACTTCTGACACATGAGGATCTCCATTGTCATCCAAGGTAGTTCACATAAAACTTAACAGATCATTGATTAGAATGTTCTCTACACTCTGAAATCTTCCCCATAATTTCTATCTATTGGTCTTAATTTTGCCTGCTGGAGCTAAGGCCACTAAGCATAAACCCTCTTCCACAGTTAACTCTAACCATTTAGAGGCTGTAATTATGTCATTCTAGGCAAATAGCTCTGATTCCTTGGCCTGCTTATGGAAAACAGAGGCTCAAATAGGCCTCAGTGGAAAATGTGTGAATAGCCTTTAAAAAGGAGAATATAGTTCCATAAATCAAGTGCTACCTTTGTTTCTTTGCCAAAGTAATTAGAAATGCTACTTTTTAATGTAATAATGGGCTAGATGTCTAAATATTTAAAAATCCTCAAAAGCAAAATCTGGATGCTTCTCTTCTCTTTCTGCATGGTGTATCTGGCAGGGTTTGGTGTGTCTGGATGGATAGGTGATTTAGGAGCACATGCAGACTCACTGCAATTCAGGAACCAGAGGCATTTTTCATTTTTGTTTTTCCTGTTATTTATTTTCTTCACCTCAGGTTTTTGAAAACCAGAAACAGATGGACTAATCCAAGCCCCTCAGAGCAGACGGCGTATCAAACTCCCTGCATTGAGGAATGGGGCTCTCCCGCAGAGCGCTGCATCCATAGAATAATTTACTCAAACTCGGCTTCATAATGAACACTCACAGAACTTTAAATAATTAGCCTTTCCATTGGCCTCATTATCAACAACTGTTGGAAAGATGTGTCCTTGTCTGATCCTTGGGGGTGCAAGCATCACCCAACTGCCAGACGCCAAATATCACTGTGAATGGCGAAGTCCACAGACATATGCAAAAATAAACAAGACAGGTAAAATGGATAGGTTTGATAAATGGATGCCTTGGCATCAGGCGTGTGGGGAAAAAGGAGAAATGAAGGAAAATCTTGGAAGGAAAAACAATGTGTAGTGGGATGAAACTTCATATATTAAAGCATTCTTGCCTCTACAGACCCCTACGTCACCTCTATGTTCCTAATTGGGCTCTTCCCTTCCTTCCCATCATAACCCAGTTGAACTAAGCTGTCTTAGCATGAAGAAATAATGGCAAATAAATACACTTCTATTCTCTCCCCTTACACGATGGCATTATTATGGGAGAATTTGGTGAAACACAGAAATCAGGTTGTTAGGGCACCTGGGTGGCTCAGGGGGTTAAAGCCTCTGCCTTCGCCTCATGTCATGATCTCAGGGTCCTGGGATTGAGGCCCGGATCGGGCTCTCTGCTCAGCAGGGAGCCTGCTTCCTCCTCTCTCTCTCTGCCTGCCTCTCTGCCTACTTGTAATCTCTCTGTCAAATAAATAAATAAAATCTTTGAAAAAAAAAAAAAGAAAGAAAGAAAGATATCAGTTTATTAATGGGTGCGGAGAGGGAGTTACCAAAGAAGTTTCAAGGCTCTGCTGTCCCACGATGGAGGTAACATCCTATTGTTTTCATTTTAGCAGAGATGATGTCCATGTCCACTCTTTTTTATAACATAAGACACAGTAAAGTCAATGGTGTATCTAAGAACCGGACAGAGATAGATCAGAACTCTACAAATTTTATACTCTGGTTCTCAGATCAAAACTCAGACAGAGATACAGAGATCTGCTCGCTGTATCAATAAGAGATTTATGTTCAGGTGTGAATAACAAAAGTCCAACACAAGGCAGTAATGAAAAGGGGTTGAAACAAACTGGGCATTTTATTTTTTCTGTGAAATCAGGTAAGGGTATGCTAGCAGTTATTATTAGATCAACAAATCATAATGATTAGGGCTGAGGTCCCTGAAATTCTACTGATCTCATGGTCCCTTATAGCTGCACAGAGGTTTCTCCAAACCTGTGTCCATGTTCCAGACAAAAATAAAGGAAGGGTGAAGGCCAAAAGGACACCTTGCCAGTTGGAGGTCCTCCCCTTCCAAGCTTTCTTAGAAGTTACAGCTAATGACTTCTACTTACATCCCTTGAGCCAGGACTATGTCCTTGGCCATGTATAGCTTCCATGGAGGTTGAGAAATTAATTTTTACAAGTTAGGCCCATTGATAGTCCCTCCCCAGAATTGCAGGTGTGATAGTAAAGATTAAGGAAAAATAAATACTAGAACTACCAATTCCTGTCTTACTGGTTTTAAGGGCAGATGGTGCATTCTAATTTGGAAAAAACAGTAAAATTTTAATCTGATTGTCTAAGAAAGAATTATTTGTGGATGACATTGAAGATAGGTAGGGGGCTTTTGATAATAAAATAACTTGCCCTCAAAGACAGGATTAAATAAGAAAACTATAAATTTTAGATTAAATCTTAGGGTCAATACAGCTTCAAAGCAATCTCTCACACTGGCTAACCCACATCTATGCTTTTATGCCATGAGAATCAGTATTCAGACTGATGGCGACCTTATTCTCTTGCTTAGAATACTGAATATTTCAGAATTGAAAATAAAATTTTAACCCCCTAGGATGCTGTAACATCTAATATGTGTCTTCATAATATTTTCAGTATACTATTAAGCAATTCATATAGTAAGGTTCTTCATGTTTTTGATATGGTATCACAGACTTTTTTTTTAAACCGTGAAGATACTCACATATCTCCAAGTCATCTCATAAATGGATTGTGTGGTCCATATTTCCTTCTTACCCACAGGGTAAGTAGAGTTGATTCCACATATACCCCCGTCTTCTATTACAGGTTGCTGTGCACATCAGAGGGAAGGTAACAGGCAATGGCACCACGGGTAAACAGAGATATTCACAGTTCAAGTGATGATTCATGTAAGCCAAACTAAGCTACAGTAATAGTTCTAGGACTATTTAAGTCTAAAATATCATTTTTTGGTGATTTCTCCCCAGGAGCAAGGGTAAACAAGTGTTTAAGAAAAGAATCTTTTGCCCAAATAAAGCTAGACCATGCTCAGTTGGTTAACAAAAAAGAAGAGGAAGAAGGAGGAGGAGGGGAGTCGGGGGAGAAGAAGAAAAGGAAGAGGAAGAAATGCTTGCTTCCCTGAGGTGTGTTTACTTTTCAGGAATTGCTGTAGAGATTGAGTTACCTGGTACAACTCTAGCAGGTGGGGAGACTGATTAGGACTTGGAAGACCCTACTTCCCCATACCTGGCTCCAGAACCCGTGCTGCAGCACCTGAAACTGGCATAATGTGGGCTGAGGAGACCTTCCGTGAGCACCCAGCTGAAGCCTCCAATGCCTGACTTTGAAGATGCTGGCAATGACAGGGAGCCTCTTCCTCATGCAGGGAGAAGTGGAACTAGAAGATGAGGCTTCGAAATGAAGGGCTATCATACCAAGGAGACAGAAGCAAAGCTGGGAGAGAGCCGTGTTGTCCCAGAATGGGTTATCCACAAGTAGACCAGAGGCAAGAAGTAGCATGAAAGGGATTTATTAAGAAACGTCCCTAGGGAAAGGGGATAGGGGAATGGAGATGGGGAACCAGGAGGAGAAGGAAGCAAATCAAGCAAGAAATATCAACCACAGTCTCACACTGAGCATGTGAGCATGGCTCACATTTGCAGGCAAGTTCTGGGGACATATGTCACATTTCAGAATTGTCCTGATCAGGCACATGGGAACTGAGGCGTTGTAGGGTCACGGACAAAGGGCACCTTCTGGGGAACATGTATTCCCAGGCCCTTTGGTTCTGTAGATGTGCCTGTGGGTTTTGACAACCTCGGGCAGCTCCCCAACAAAAAGACACAGATGCCTGCTATCTTTTGGGAGTGAAAGAAAGCACATCAAGAATCTATGTCCATAAAAATGGAAAGGGGCTCCGAGGGGTTCTGGTCAGAGTCCTGACTGTTTCTGTTACACATGCCCACACGGGATTCCCGTTCCCTGGGTTTGAAAGCAGGATAGCCCCCTTTACTTCCTGTGTATTGAGTAACATATTACGGTCTGAGCTTTCCACCGTGCATAGCTCTGTGAAAAATTATCCATTTCCTAAGTTGAAAAACCAAGTATATTTGCATTTCTTCTGACACAAGGAGAAGGCCAGGACTCTATCACAGAAGGACCTGGAGAGTCCTTGGATTGCGAGCAAAGCCACCTCTATTCTCTGTCCCTGCAGAGGGGCAACTATTGAGAGGATTGCTGACACCCACATCAGTAAGTCTCAATGTCTTGTTTCTATGGCCACCCCATCAGTTAGTGAGGGACATACTCTCACAGGACACCCAAGTCGATACATCTGGTTGTAATGAAGTGCATTGCTGAGACCAGATTTAAATTCCTTCCAGGCAGAGTTTTTGTTTTTGTTTTTCTCTTTCCATATCGCTCCTCTGATTCATTGTATCTTCTGCTTACCGCCCCCCTCCCCCAAATGTGGTGGTACTGTCCCAAGAAGCGGTTTCTTTTATCAGGTTGGGGGCTGAAGGAAAAATAGGTAAGAATGATACTAAAAGTGGGGAATCTTGTCGAAAGGATTAAAGAAGCCTCTCATCCTGTGTCTCCTGCACCTGAGAACTGAAAGCTCAGTGGCTCAGTGTCCCCTAAAAAGAGCAGGAAATGGCAGTCAGCACCACCACGCAGGAAGAGTGTATCCACAAATCCTACAGCATCAGGAGAATCCCCCTACACTCTAGCAACAGTAGGAAGAGTACCAAGTACACAGATTTGCAGAAGCTATGAGTCTTTTGAAGTTTCTTCCACGTGATTCCATTTCTTTTTTCTTTTTAAGATTTTATTTATTTATTTATTTGAGAAAGAGAGAGAGAGAGAGAGAGAGAGAGAGAGAGAGAGAGAGAGAGAGAGCTCGCTCACAAGCAGGGGGAGTGGGAGAGGGAAAAGCAAGCCCCCTACTGAGCAGGGATCCTGATGCAGGACTCAATGCCAGGACCCTGGGATCATGACCTGAGCTGAAGGCAGACGCTTCACTGACTGAGCCACCCAGGCACCCATACAAGATTCCATTTCTGATGTGAAATTGGTAGTAGAACCCCTTAGGCAACTATGACAGAAAAACCAGGCAGTGTTTTATTGATACCCAGACCAAACAGTTTGGTTACTTTATTTCAATAGCCAACAATCTCAAAATGAGGAAGAGCGTGGAATCCCCTGTTGGAGGCTAACACATGACCCTTTCACAGTGGCTTCCCCAGGGGTTATCTGGATGGGAAAAGCATATCATGGATAGCAGTGGCATGGACAGATCCCTAGGCCCTTCCAATCCAACAGTAGTGTCTAATTGTTACCAATTGATAAGAGCATTTCAAATCTAGAAATAAAACTTCTTAAAATCAACTTGTTGAGGTTCTTGTGGCCATCCATGCACATAAACACAGGTTTCCATTCATCATGTGAGGTGATTGAGTGGTTGAGATATATTTAGATGGATAACATCTTACTGTACATAATTCTCTGAGGTGACATTGAGCTTCTCTTTTTGATTAGATAGCTCATCCCCTATTTTGATCTTGATGACCTAGAATAGCTCTTCAAACAGTTTTGAACTACTTAAAAATATAGTGAATATAAATAAGCCCAATTATCTGTACTCTTATAAGGTGAGGGAGTAAAACATGAGGACACCCAGAGGCCTTTAACAAAGTGATAGTTCAGATGCAAAAGGTACCTTATGGTTTTGTTATTCATTTTGGACCTAAATTTGGGAAAAGCGATATAAAAAAAAGTTGACAGTAGACAATTATCATTACCTTGAGAAATAGCTAGAAGTTATAAATACCTAAATAAAGGATTGTTATGTTGATTCATTTATTCATCAGCGAGGCAATATTTTAATATAAATCTAGAAAATGTTATCTTATCAATTGTAAGGAACTTTAGCTTATTTAGAAATGAAGAAATTTTATTTTAAAAATACAATTTTAAGACTACCAATCCTAGAGAAATAAAAAATATTTGTCCAACAAAAGACCTGTTTTATTCATAGCAGCTTTATTCAAAATAGCCCCACAGTGTAAACAATCTAAATGCCTATCAACAGGGGAATGGACACGTTGTGTATCCATAAAATAGTATCCTGCTCAACAATATAAAAAAACTGATATATTCAAGAGTACAGATGAATTTCAAAACAGGTATGCTGTGCAACAGAATCTAGACCCAGAAGACTACATATAATATTAATCCAAATACCTGAAATTCTAAAGAAGGCCCATCACATCTATAGAGAATGAAGCCCAGCAAAAGTTACCTAGAACCGAGGCAGTAGGGAGAATAACTGCAAAGGGGAACAAGGCAAATTTGGGGAGATGGAAACATTCCACATCTTGACTGTGGCAGTGGCTACCAATGTATATATTTTTCAAAACTCATCAGACCATATATTTAAAATTGTTCCTTTTTTTTCTGACTTGTAGTCAGACACATTATCCACTGTGCCACTGAACCCCTTAAAATTGGTTCATTTTTTAAATATGTAAATTATACTTCAATAAAGTTGATTTAAAAAATCCAGTGCCTGACACAAGTAATCAAAAAGACACATCCATATCACAGTACTCTTAAATGAGAGAATACTGGGAGGAGGTCCCTCTGGGCAGATTACACAGAATACAAATAAGAACTTTTACTCCTCAGTGGTAACATCAGACTGAATACTTCACAACCAATTTTCAGTTGGCTTATCACTTATAAACTTTGTTTAATACTTTCAATATACCTTTATGCACATGCCTATTTAGATAACAAACTTAAAATCTTTAACTTTAGCATACACACACACACACACACACACACACACACACACACATATTTTTATTTAACCTAGTGGAAAATGGCTTTTCCACATTGAACTTGCCACCCTAATTGGAACTTTACAAAGAGCTAATCAGTTGTATGGCTGGCCTTGAACAAAGAGTGTCAACCTCCTGCACAGCTGAAAATCTGCGTATCACTTTTGACTCCCCCAAATCTAACTACTACTAGCCTGTTGTTGATCAGAACCCTTATCAATGACCTAAACAGTTGATTAACACATATTTTGTGTGTTATATGTATTATATACTATATTCTTACAACAAAGTAAGCTAGAGAAGAGAAGGTGCTATCAGGAATATAAGGAAGAGAAAACACATTTACGGTACTATACTGTATTTATTGAAAAAAATCTGTGTATAAGTGGACCTGTGCAGTTCAAACTTGTGTCATTAAGGGTCAACTGCAAATAGACAAGGATATTTCATCAGAGAGATGACATTTAAATTTTTGCTCAGTGCAAGTAGAGGAAACAATCCCAGATGATTTGTAGCGTTGTCTAAAGTTCACAAAAACCAATTTTAAAAAGACAGTCATTATTATAATTCACTTAGTTAAATATATACTTATCCATTCTCATAACCTTAAATAGTGTGTGGAAATAATGATGATCTTTCTGACCCTGAAACACCCTTGGAAATTTAGGAAGTACAAAATAAAATGGCTTTTCATAAAATGTATATTTAATAATTGTAATCCAAGCATATAAATACTAAATTATTTTGTATCTTGTGGCAAAATTTGAGAGGACATATGACTAAAGTTTAAACCAAAATTATCAAACCCATCTAATTTCTCAAGGGATTGACCTTGATTAATATGCATTTTAAATAAACTAGTACCTTATAATAATTCGTCATTTATTTACCATGTATCAAAAGGGTATCAGATGATTTTATTAGTGCATTTTTATGACTATTTGTTGCCAGCTGATACTCATTTGCATTTGTTTGTTTCTTATCTAATAATCTGCCATTGCCAGCACAGCTTGAAGCTTGACTTTTTCTGAGCTGGTAGAGAAAGTTTTTCTTAAAAGGCCAGTACGGGCACCTGGGTGCTCAGTGGGTTAAAGCCTCTGCCTTCAGCTCAGGTCATGATCTCAGGGTCCTGAGATTGAGCCCCACATCGGGCTCTCTGGTCAGCAGGGAGCCTGCTTCTGCCTCTCCCTCTCCCTGCCTCTCTGCCTACTTGTGATCTCTCTCTCTCTGTCAAATAAATTTTTTTTAAAAAGTTGAATTTCTTCCTTCTCTCCTTTAAATTTAAAATATTCTAATGTGTTCATCTCCTCCAGAGTTAGACAAAGCCATATCAGAGCTATGTTTAAAAATATTTCAAATTATATATCCAAAGAATCTTATCAAAGTCTTAGACAAGTTGGGAAATTGTTGGTGTGTTCTTTCTCTATCAGAAAAAGCCCTTTTGTCTGGGATTGGACACTAGCTAGGAACGTTTGTTTGGAGACCAAGTTACTGAAGTAGGGATTTTTGAGTTTACCCACAGAAGGTATGACTCATGATACATTTGGAGGAAAAAGCAAGAAAAGGCCAGATTATATAGACGACCTTCAACTTCTCAGGCAGACAGATGTGCATTAATGAGAGCTCTGCAGGTATCAGATAGGCCATGTCAATTCCACATACATCTGCATTCCATCCCTCCTCCAAGTTCATCCACACAATTAATATATAAGCCATGCCAACTACTCTGCTGTGTAAGCCATGCCATACTCTTTCAGTTTTTTAAAAAAATTATTTGCGTATGCTTTCTCCCCTCTAATGGTAGATGCATGTGTTTGTCTAGGGTGGTCATACGATGTGGAAATAAGGCAAATTCCCGTGATCAGCAGCTGTCCAAGCATGTCCCCTAAAATAATGTGACTACAGGTGGGAAGGGGCTGCAATGATAAACAGACTATTCATTATCATTCTCTTTCCTCTGTGAAGAGGCTTTCCTCCTATAGACACACAGAAAACTGGCAGCATTAACGTGAAAGCAAATATAATGGGGATTGTATGGAAGCAACCCCTCCAGGGAAGACAGTCTATTTTTGTCTAAAAAATAGACAAGCAACTTGAGGATTCTTTCTCCGTTGCTCTACTCCACCTCCTCCCCAGTAAAAAAGATCAATGGTATACAATTTGACATGGGGCAATTTTCTCAACCACAAAGTTGAGGCTGGGCTCATAAAAGAGTTGCTCCTTGAACTTCTTTGTGAGAAACAGGGGAAGGCTGGTGTCAATAGAAATTTCATGAAATCCTACAGGCAAACAACACAGAATCAATCTATTAGCACTTAACACTGGTGCAGAGAAACCAGATGGTCATTAATTAGTGACAGAAATAATTCACATCAGTCATGAACCAGAAATAAACAAGACAACCACACAGTTATGAACTAGAAATAATCCAGAAACAGTCTCAGCAAGCGTCTGCCATATACTGTACATGGCAACTCATTCTGGGAGCGAAGAAGAGTGAGACCAACAAAGACACCTGTGAAATACATTTACTGAGCACCACATGATGACAACTCCAGTAGCTAAGTCCTCATGGATAGAGAACTGTTAACGCTGATCAAAAGCAAAATCCTATGACAATTTTTATCACTGAGTAAGGTCCCCCCACATCCACCACATAATGAAGATACAAGGCACTGCCCTTGTTTTCACAACAACCGGGTTCCCAGACTAAAGATAGAAAGCTACATCTATTGTTGAGGTCATTTTAATAAATAAAAAATGGGATCTTTGTTGTTCATGGCACATCTGGGAAACAGGGCTGTTAGGATGTGCCATTACGGCTCCAATATAACCAAGTGGGATGCCTTGGTTATTTGCGATTGCTGTCATCCGATGTGTTCCTATGATTATTGACCCAGCTCAGAATGCAAGATTTTCAGAAATGGAAATATCTTCCAGCCATAATATGGGCCAACCTCTTTGTCAACAGGGTTAGTTAGGGTGTTAAGGACAGTATGTCAGTTTCATTTTTTCATCATAGTTTCATTCTAGTATTTTTGTTACACTGCTTTCATTTGGACTGCATTTAAAAAGCTCCTAAAACTAGTAATAAAAAAGTTATGTCTATACATTTTCCCACAAATCAAGGAAACTGTTTATTGCCTTTACAAAAAAGGAACAGAAAAAAAAAGCACACTTCTTCCTTTCTCCTTCCTTCTCTATCTGCAGTCCTCCTCTGATGGACTCTCCAACTGGAGGGTATGCGAGGGGTGGGATGGCAACTAGCCCGAGTCATGTGGGATATTTATTTTTACATTTTCTTTAGGTTTAAAACCTCCTGGTTCCTGGTTGATCTGTGCTGAATGGGTTAATATGCAGCAGAGGCAAAGCTAACATGGGACAGGCCATAAATGGCTCCAGCTGTGTATAATTAACTGTAATACTGCAGAGTAAATGACTTTTATTGGCAACCATGTCATAACTTCATTAAAAGTCATATTTACAGCCCTATCATATGAAATGAGTTCTCCTGTATTCTGGAATTTAACAAGCATTCACTTTTTACCTTGTTCAATTATCTTCCATCCCTCCACAACCTCCCCCAACACTTCCTTTCCCTAGTGAGGGAAGCATAAAGCCAAAATACGACAGGAATCTAATTAGCACCCGGCAGAGGGCCCCTCTTCTAGGGAGTATCTCCCAAACCACAATAAAACTATCTCTCCTTGTTTTCAATTATAAATAGGTAACTTCTTTACACAAAAGCATTAAGTAACAATCATAAAAACATCAACTTGATTTGATGGAAAGCTTTCAAAGGTTAGGGCTCTAAAAAGAGGTCATGTCTAAAGCAATCAGGAACAAAGTCCAAATCTGCACAGTGGATCATGATTACAGAGAAGAAAGAGGATACTTTCAATTGGTTTTGAATCAAACCTTTTCCACAACTTTTGTTATCTGAAAGTACCTATCCCACATTTTTTTTCCCCTCCTGGAGTGGTGTGTCTAATTAAGTCTCTCTCACCCACCATCCACTTCTGCTTCTTTTATCTTCTTCACTTAAGTCCCAAAGGAAATATCTTGCCTGACCCAACTGGTGATCTAGAAAGTCAATCTCATAATCTCAGCTCAGCTTTTATTCTATCTCAAAGTATCCTTGGAGTTTACGGATGGTAGGGAAATTTTGAGTGTGGAGATACAATATCAGGAGTGTATTTTCCTTGTCGAAGGTCCAATTGATATTGCCTGTGGTTCACAGTGAGAATATAAAGTCCCTATGTGTGTTAGAAAGATCGTTAGAAAGGCAGACCTGTATCTGGCAGGGTGGGTGGGTGGCGGGTGGTGTTTCTTATTTAGTCTTCCAGCTTTATTGAGTATATTTGACACTAACATTGTGTAAGTGTAAGGTGCATAACATGTTGATTTGATACATTTATAAATGGCGACATGATCGCCAGCATAATATTAGCTATCATCACCATCTTACCACAAAGTTGCCATTCCTTTTTTTGCTGAGAACACTTAAGAACTCCTCTCTTAGCAATATTTAAGTGTATACTGCAGTATTATTAGTTATACTCACCATGTTGAGCATTAGATCCCCAAACTTGGTTATCTTATAGTTGAGAGTCTGTTCACTTTGACCAACATCTCTCCATTTTCTGCACAGCCTCTACCGGAATAACCACCATTCTACCCTCTGTTTCTCTGAATTTGTCCTTTTTAGATTCTTTCCATCTGACTTACCTCACTTAACCTTATGCCCTCAAGGTCCTTCATGTTTTCCTAAATGCCAGGATTTCCTTCATTTTCAGGGCTGCAAAATATTTCATTGTCATTCTATGTAGACATAGATCCCATTTTCTTTATCCATTCATGCTTTGATGGACACTTATGTTGTTTCCATGTCTTGGCTTTTGTGAATAATGCTCAGACCCATATTTTAATCCATACCACTTACTACCTATGTGACATTGGAAAATTTAGCTCAGCCTTTCTGACAATCATTTTCAAATAAATAGGATTAATTACCATCATCTTAATGGAGTTATTAGTATTAAATAAAACACTATGTCTTTTGCATTGTGTCTCAAAGAGAAGGCGTTCAGTCAATATTTTCTGTACTCTTTCTTCCTCGTCCCCTCCAACCCTTCCCTTCTCTCCAGGAGTTTATAATTTCCCTCTCTTCTATCTTAGTTAAGTTGGAATGTTTGGCACTAATATTTTGGGCTTGAGATGAACTGAGGGCTACTCTTGGCAAAGGATGCATATTGAATGACAAGTCAGAATCTGTACAGACCTGTTTACCATAAAAGAATGCCATGAAAAGTAAGAACGCCAAACTCAGCTGGGAAGGTAGTGAGAGAAATGATAGGCATGGCTGGCATTGGACATGACCCCCAGTGGTCTAACAGTCAGAGCAGGGGTGATGGAGAGAGGGAGCAGTGCCCAAGAGCCATTCAAGCACATCCAGCATTTCCATTTGTGAATGTAAAATGCCCTTGGAAGCTGGCATCATTTTAAACATAATGCCAACACGCCAGGGGACACTTTCTCCTGCCAAGCACACCGTCTTTAGCAAATTCCACTGCACACTTGTGCCGCTGCTCTCAGTCCTGCTCCTTTATCTGATTTTAGGCTGACCCTTTATAATTATCACTTCGGGCTGGTGGTATTGTTTAGGAACACCTTTTCATCATTATTTGGGGATTTAATAAAACCTAGGATACTATGAGCAGCTGCAACATCTAATGCAATTTTTCCCCCTTCTTTGTTTTGTTTTGTTTTTTTAAACTGAGGATCAAATTTCCTTATTGGATTGTAAAATCTTTTCGTTTTTTTCAAGACTTTATTTATTTATTTGACAGAGGGAGAGAGATCACAAGTAGGCAGAGAGGCAGGCAGAGAGAGAGGAGGAAGCAGGCTCCTTGCCAGACAGGGAGCCTGATGCGGGCCTCGATCCCAGGACCCTGAGATCATGACCTGAACTGAAGGCAGAGGCTTTAACCCACTAAGCCAGCCAGGCACCCAGATTGTAAAATCTTTTAACTGGGTTGCAGTCAGCATTTAAACATTTTTAAAAAATAGAATGGAGCAGAACAAAATAGAAAATAACATACAACAATAAGAGCAAGGTTCATGAGATTTTATATATATG
Source organism: Ailurus styani (assembly GCA_002007465.1). Lineage (NCBI taxonomy): Eukaryota > Metazoa > Chordata > Mammalia > Carnivora > Ailuridae > Ailurus > Ailurus styani. The sequence continues at coordinate 358,518 of LNAC01000861.1, read as the reverse complement.
TAGTAAGTGTAGTGAGTGTGGGTGTAATACTGTAAAATATGGTCCAAAGTTGGAAAATCACAGATAGAATGGTTAGCCCTCAGCCTCAACAAAGCACCAGTCTTGGGGTAAGCTACATCATCTTGCCATGTTAGTGCTTTATTGTAATCTGCTCTTCAAAGTGCTATTTATCCTCATCTTCCTCATCAGCAAAGTGAATCCAGCAGCACAAGAGGAGAAATAAAGTTTCAGGAAAGGAAACATAACAGGGGCGGGCAGGAGCCTATTCTAAAGGAATCAAGGAAATGTTTGTCTCATTGTTGCTCACCTGGGCTCCCACAGTTAATCAACCCCAATCCCTTTCCATATAAAGTAGCAATCATTTGACCTCTCAAATCCAATAAAAATTTCAAATACAAAAATTTGCATTTAGATGCAATGACCTACAGTGTGTCCCTAACAAGATAATTAAGCATAAGCATGCAGGATGGCATTTAATTGCTCTTTGCCAAGTGTTCCTGGACAACTCATTCCAAATGTTTTGAGATGAGGGGCCTCAGGAGAGGTCCACAGTGAATGTCACTAGATATATTCTGGTTCAATATCTAGTTCAAGTAAGGGGACTAGAAACGGGCAATTCTGAGGGAAGAGGAAGATGTTAGGGATATTCCCAGGTACCTCCTGGGAGGTATTATTCCTTGGTTGGTACCTGGCCTCAGTGAGTGACTGGTTAAAGATGATACTCTCTTTCTGGGGTCTCTGATCAAACACATCTTACTTGCCTCCAGCTTCTAATGTCCCCTTTTCGGGAAGCTGAATTTTAGGTGCCAGGCAGTCACATACAGTGTGCTCACTCTATTTAAAAACAGGCTCCGGGGGGCGCCTGGGTGGCTCAGTGGGTTAAGCCTCTGCCTTCGGCTCAGGTCATGATCTCAGGGTTCTGTGATTGAGTCCCACATCGGGCTCTCTGCTCAGCAGGGAGCCTGCTTCCCCCTCTCTCTCTGCCTGCCTCTCTGCCTACTTGTAATCTCTCTCTCTCTCTGTCAAATAAATAAAGAAAATTAAAAAAAAAAAAACAAACAGGCTCTGGGAAAAGGAGGAGATCAGTAAATGACAGCAGATCCCCATCGCACACTAGATTTTCATATCCCCAATCTGCCACACTGTTGAAGTAGGCAAATAGATCTCACGCAAAAACCATAGGACGCCCTCACACATGGCCAAACAGATGGCTTGCTGGCAGAGGCATCTGCTCCAATTTCAGGCAGGGCAGCGGGGTAGGGGGCAAAGAGAATGCCCTCTAGAATCTGGGACAGCTCCTGGAGACCTCTGCACCTTTCCACTGCAAAGTGGTTGCTTCCTTCAAACTCCTTACATGTGACTTTTCTCCTTTTCTTGACTTCTTGACTTATTGGAAAAGAAAGGGAGGAAAAAATATATATGAATTTTCTTTTTCTTTTTTTTTCCTTTTTTTTCCCCCTGAGAGGTCAAGAGAATAGGAAAAACACAACAGAGGAATCAAAGGGAGGAGGGGAGGAGGCAAAAAGCAAGATCCAAAAATAGAAACCGTGTTTCAGCCGTGTCCCTTTCCTTTCTTCTTCCTGCTCTTGCAATATGACTTTTTTCTTTTGCAACTTATTGAAAATTCTGGAGAACAGCCAATTATTTGGATGTGAGAAGCACAGTAATTAAAGAACACATGACCACTGCTCTAGCCTACCAACATATCTTTTCTTCTCTCCTCAAAGAACAGAGAGAAATAATAAAATGGGAAGCTCCTGCCCTGCTTCTTGAGCGGGCTCAACATAATTAGTCAGTAGGCTATTTGCAGCTGAATTCCCTGCACCATCCCTCCCCCTGGCTTTACACTATAAAGATAATCTATTAGTTCATCAGGCTTGCTATTCCTAGGCATTTCCAAAAGCTCTAACTAAAGTTGACAGATGTCTGTTTTTCATAACCAAGACAACTGCCTCTATCATGTTCACGGTATTTTAACAAATTAATTGAAAATATTAGCATGCTGTCACTGTTGATTGAGAGAAGGTGAATCAGTCCAGTAAAAGCTTTTACTTACATGTGACATACACTGCACAGTAGTTGAAAGCGTGTGGACAAAGTACTTGGTTAGAATCCCAGCTCTGCTGAGTAAGGCTGTGTGATTTTGTGCAAATCCCTCTCCAGTTGCTTCATTTTCTGCCCTGAATGAAAGAGAAAAAGTTGTACCTCTCTGACAGGGCTATGGTGAGGATTAGGTGAGTTCATTCATGCAGCATACCTAGGACAGCATAGGGTATATTTTTGAGAGTTAGCTTTTATATAATGAGGAGGAGGAAGAAGGGGAGGCAGAAGCTTTACTCCAAAGACAGACAGTACAAACAGTACAATGTACGGAGGCCTTTGGGCTCCAGGCCTGAGCTCACTATTCATTTGCAAACAAAACTTTCCTTGGGAAAGGAACAGTGGGCAGAGTCAAGAACCAGGAAGAACAATGTGATCATTAATTTTACGTGTCAACAACTCGGCTAAGCTATGGTGTCTAGTTTTGGGTCAAATTCCCATGTAAATGTTGCTGTGAAGGTATTTTTTAGATGTGACTAACATGTACATCAGCAGACTTTAAGTAAAGTCGATTACCCTCCATAATGTGGATGGGCCTCATCCAATCAGTTGAAGGTCCTAGGAGAAAAGACTGAAGTCCCCCAAAAAAGAAGGAATTCTGCCTCCAGACTGCCTCTGGGCTCCAGCTGCAGGATTATCTGCCCCTGGGTCTGCAGGCTGCCTGCAGATTTCAGACCTGATAGCCTCTAGGATTGCATGAATCAGTTCCTTAAAATGAATCTTTCTCTCTGGACAGATATATATATATATGTATATATATATATATATTCACATCTATATATATATATATTCACATCTATATATATATATACACACACACATACATATACATCTTTCTCTAGAAGTTTACATTTATTTATGTACATATTTATGCACATGTACACACACATGTTATTCTCTACACACACATACATACTCCTGGTTCTGTCTCTCTAGAGAACCCTGATACAAAGAACACCCAAAGGATAGAACAGAGCCCTAATCACAGTGACTGCTGTGTGCCCTCCATTTCTCTGGGTTTTTTTAAAGATTTTATTTATTTATTTATTTTTGCAAGACAGAAAGAGGGAGCAAGCACAAGTGGAGGGGGAGAGGGGGGAGAGGAAGAAGCAGGCTCCCTGCTGAGCAAGGAGCCCAATGTGGGGCTCAAACTCAGGATCCTGAGATCATGACCTGAGCTGAAGGCAGATGCTTAACCAACTGAGCCACCCAGGCACTCCATTCCCCTGTTTTTAAACAGGAATATGCCTTCTCTCATCTTATTATCTAATATCTTATGCCTGTCCCACTATTATTTATTGGTTGGGCAAGACAGAGGTGATGCGTCTGAGGTGCTCCCAGATCACCAGAAGGAACGGAACCATACTGGAAGACCCACATTGAAGAACTTCATCTGCACCCAGATCCAGTTTGGATAATCATATCCTAGACCTTGCATGGCTGCTGCAATCGGATGAGACTGGGTATCTTGGTAGAGGGAGTAAGGATGTTCTTCATGTGGCAGAATAGATATCATTTATAGTCAGAGAGTTGGTTTTGGCTGATTTTAAAAGGCCACAAATTCTTTGACACTCTTGCAGTTGGAATGGAGCATCTATTTCCTCTCAGCTGGGGTCCTGTGGCTTCTTGGACCACTAGTATAAGGTGGGAGTGATGCTATATGATGGCCAAGACTGGGCCACAGAAAGGAATGCCGTTCTGTCTAATTTCCTCAGCAAATGCACTCCTGTCACCCTGAACTGCTGTGGAGCAAGTCCAGTCACTCTGAGGTGGTCATGCTGTGAGAAAGCCAAGCTCCACAGAGAGGCCACACTTCAGTCTGCCATCTTAGCCCTCAGGACATGCTGGCCAACGCACCAGATGTGTGACTAAAGAAGCCTTCAGGTCATCTCCAACCATCAAAGATTCCCAGCTAAGTTCCTCCATGCTGTGGGATGGAGATAAGCCATTAACACTGTTGAACATTATTGGAGCCTGTGTTCCCAGAAAGCAGTGATGTTTGAGAAATCCACCCACCCTTGTATGCCAGGAAACACCTGCTGGAGTCCAGCTCCAGCAGGTCCAGGGGTCCCCGAAGGAAAGGACGGCGTCGGCGAATGCGGAATGAGGAGACGGACTCGAATGATGTTCCAGGAGTCTCCCAAAAACCTCAGGGCTCGGGGTCCTTTATTTATGTCATTGTAACAGAGGATGACCAAAGACACAACCAGGATGTTTATTTACTGATCAAAGGAGCCTTGGTAGATGAGCCTGGTGTACTTCTCCAAGGTCTAACTGATGAGGCCTGCTTTTCTTAACTGTATTACGAGTCTCCTGGAGCCTGTGTAGTTTTAACAGAGCTCCCGTCATGTTCCTTTGTTTTATGACCTCACCTAGTTCTGTCTTAAGTCACTGGTTTGGTATATATTCATTAGTCATTATGTCTTAAGGTCAAAGGCTATCTATCCTGGGGGAAGGACAGTACGGACCAGACCTTATCTGGCAATATTTCAGAACTCTTTCCAGGCACGTTTATAGAAGGAGTAAATTTGACTAATGCTTAACAAATCTAACTCATTCTTTTCACTCATAGAGTTCCATGTCATTTGAACTGTAAGCCGCTTTTAACTGGAAGGGGGTGATTAATGCTTGACCCATTGCAATTCTCCTCGCCTTGCAGGAGGGCAGTGCCCCATGCCTTGCAGAGGGGGTTCACCCTCTGAACCACACAGAGGGGTACCACACAGACAGCTCACATCAAATACCTAACCATAAAGGACCATGCTGCCCTCACATTAACCAAGCTAAGACACTCTGCATCCTTCCTCATGACTCCCATAAGACTTATGGATGACTGCCCTTGTGTCTGCCTCTATAGAATTCTGGAATCCTTTCTTTTGTCTGTGATGGTCCTCCTAATGAACATTTTTCCTTACTGCAAAAGCCAAAAAACAAAAAACAAAACAACAAAAAATACCCCACATCTGTAGCTCAGGCACATTTTGTCTTCAACTAATCCTCACTGAGTGCTCTCCATACACTTGACCCACAGAATCTGTGAGCATGACAATATTATTGTCAGCATGGAAGGACCTTTTTTTTTTCCTGCAATAAAAATAACCAGAACTTATAGTCATCTCTATGCTTTAAAGTTAAATTCACCAGGTTAAATGTGGAAATGTGGAAGTTAGTTTTTACTTACATTGTCACGTGTACTCAGGAATGGTTTCAGTCCATAGAATCATGACTTTATTCAATGTAGGAAAGATTCTATCATATTTTAAATTATTGCTTCTGTTTGATTTGTCTTCTTTCTCAGAAACACCAATTATATGTATGTTACCTCATTATTTGTTCTCTTCCTTGTACATCATCAGGGCTCCATATTTCTCTCTTTTCTTTTTCAATAAATTCTGAAATACTTGCAAGTTTGCTCTCCATCACACTAAATTAATTTCCATTAGATTGAAACACGGTCTTTAATGTTTCAATGCTGACATTAAATCTGTGATTATAGTTTTATATTTTTTTAATTCTTTTTTTACTTTACTTTTTAAACAATTGTGTGTTTTCGAGCAAGCCTCTTTTCCATATCAAATATTAATCTTTTGGTTTTTGTATTTTATCTGTAATTTCTTGAATATACAGCCCATATTTCTTTGAAAATTTTGAGTACAAAGTGATATATTTTAAAATTTATTCTCTGCTGTGTCTTTAAAAATTATGTATATATTCTCTATCTACAGTTTGAGTGCTTTGTTTTCCATTTTTTTATGTTACAGATTTTTTAATGATTCCATTTTTTTCTAATCTCCTAATCATTAAACAAGAAAACATATATCCAGCCCTGGGGTGGATTACTCATTGTCTCTCTCATTGCCGTTAGAATTCTCTTTTCCAATCTCAAGCTGTAGATTTCGAAGATTCATGCATGCCCTAACCATGCTTCAGGTGTTTTATTGTCTCTCATTTAAAGTAAACTTGCAGACATACGGCTGGATGATCTAATCTCAATATATAATATTTCTGTGTAATCCCGAGTTCAATCTGTTTTTTTCTTCAGATTATTTTTGTCTTTTAAAAATATTATTGGCAGGAAGTGTAAATAACACACTATAACTCACAGCATACATGCTTCTGGGGCTTTTCCTGGTTCTGTCCTTTCTGTGGAAAGGACAATCTACTCTCTGGTTTACAAGTTGTTTGGGATTGCTGTTTTTGTGAAAAAGTTTTATACTATAATGGTTTCATGAAAGGACCTTTAAAAAAAAAGATTTCATTTATGTATTTGAAAGAGAGAGAGCAGAAGTGGAGGTAGGGGTGGAGTAGAAAGGCAGAGGAAGAAGCAGACTCCTGCTGAGCAGGGAGCTCAGTCCTAGAACCCTGGGATCATGACCTGAGCTGAAGGCAGGCCCTTAACCTACAGAACCACCCAGGTGACCCACGAAAGCATCTTTAAATGTGACTCTGTAAAATGCAGAGCTTTGTCATTCATTCATAGCTTGGCTTTGACTCTGTCAGGTGAGCTGATCCTTTTCACATTTATGTTCATATTTCACAACATAGTTGTAGGGTGTGCCTGTGTATCCATAACAGTGAAGTATCTGTCTTCCATTTTATTATTTAGTAATGTGAGAATTACAGGCATTAAATATGCAAAGTGGTTTGAAAGCCTTTACATAGGGCCAAAGTGAAAATTGTTGATTATTTATTATTGCTATAAGGGAAGCCATTTAGGATTACTCTCCTCCTGCCTTCTGATTAATGCCCATCTCAGCAGCATTTTTCCTGTGCTTTTGTAAAGGTTAAGCTACTTCCCTGAACTTCAAACCTTCAGTTGATGTAGCCCTGAATAGGAGCACAGAATTCTGCCTCATTTGGTCCCATGTGAAGGATAATGTTTACTTGATCTCCCCCCCTAAAAATTGTTGCATTTTTAATTCTATACCCCCCCCATAACCACAGCTCTTCGCAGCTTGCAAGTTCTTAAGCTGGTATTTATGTGCTTACACAGATAGTAATAAAAAAAATAAAATAAAACAGAGACTGAACTCCACAAGTTTTATTTTTGATTCCAAAGAAATGCCATGCCTTGTATTTCAAAATACGGTGCCTAAGCCAGCAGCACCAGCATTAACTTCAAGCTTGTTACAAATACTTAATCCTGGCCCCATTTCGAACTCCTGAGTTCTTAGTCAGAATCTGCATTTTTCAAAGAATCCTCACGCAATTTATGTGCAGTGAAGTATAAGAAATATTGTTCCTGGGGTGCCCGTGTGGCTCAGTCAGTCAAGCATCTGCCTTCAGCTCAGATCATGACCCCAGGGTCCAGGGATGGAGCCCTGAATCTGGTTCCCTACTCAGTGGGCAACTTGATTCTTCCTTTCCAGCTCCCCCTGCTTGTGCTCTCTCTCTCTGTAAATAAATAAAATCTTAAGAAAGAAAAAGAAGGAAAGAAAGAGAGAGAGAAAGAGAGAGGAAAGAAAGAAAAGAAAAGGAAAGGAAGAAAGGAAGAAAACGAAGAAAGGAAGAAAATGAAGGAAGGAAGGAAGAGAGAAAGAAAGAAAAAAGAAAGATAGAAAGAAAGAAAGAAAGAAAGAAAGAAAGAAGAAAAGAAAAAAAAGAAACACTGCTCCTTCCTACGCCTGCCTGACAAGTCCCAGGGAGGAGCTCTGAATTCCCTGCACCGACTCAGTTGCGCTGTCCAGACGTGTGGACTGGGGAGGTAGGTGTTCATCCTCACTGGCCAGGCTGCATAAACAGCAATAAGCTTACATCCTGGAGAGAGCATCAGACAGGTCCAATAAGAAATTTCACATCCTACTGGCGCCTTTAATACCAAGTAGCTGGAAGTTTCATTTCATCAACCTGGTAAATGAGTAGAGCTCCCCGCTAAATTCTTTTAAACTAAAGGGGACTTCTAATGCGGTTTGCTTGTTGAAGAAATACCACCCAGAACTTCAGATTATATTTGTAGACAAGGCAGCTTCTCAGAACTCTGAGATTCCTTTCAGTATATAGTAAGGGAGGTAAAAGCTTGCTGTCTACATGTTTCAAGGAAGGAGTCGCCTGGGGGCTTTGTGGCATTGGTCTGGTGTGTGAAGTGTGTGAAGCTCCTCTTTAGGTTTTACTTCCTGAGAAGGTATCAGGTCAAGTCGCCAAAAATGGTCTGTGTTATTTAAAAAAAAAAAAAAAAGTCACAAATTTGCAAAACTAGATTTCTCAAAAACTACCTTCCCCCCCTTATTAAAACATAACAATAACAGGTCCTGGCATATTTCACTAACAGAATTTACTTCAGATTTGATTTTTTAAAAGAATCTGTTCAACTCTCCATTCTTTGAGAATATACCTGATTACGTTGCCTGACACATATCCACTTCAAGTCTTCATTCGTTCATTAAAGCATTCAAATCTTGTCCTCTGTGTGCCAGACACTGTCTGAGCAGCGGTTTTCTTTCCTCCTTTCTCTGACTCTCTGGTCTAGTTTGTGTTCTTCACACTCATTCACCCAAGGCCATTGGGTGAAATCCTATCCTTCCAAACTGATTCCACTCTATTGCCTCCCTCACTGAAGTCTGCCCTCAGCTGTCCAGTTGCCAAAAGAATGTAAAAGTCAGTGAAATAACAAGGTTTCCACATTTTGGCTGACTTTTCCCATAGTCATTTGAAAAGAAAAGCCCTGTGCTTTCTTCCTATATAAGTCAGCTTTGTTTCGTGCCCCTGGCTAAACTCCACACTGAGTGATTTCAACTGCTAGAGGTTAATTTTCCTGTAATAGCCTCATTGTGATGGAGGGTTTTGGAAATTACAAAAATTAGATGCGCCACTAATTGGCCTGTCTGGTTTTGAAGCTGCTCCTGGGGTTATAACACAGTCAGAGGAGGCTGTAGCCAGGCCAAATTTGATTCCCAAACCAACACTTACCAAGACAGTTAGATGCGAGGAAAGAAAATCGTTCCAAACAGAACAACATAAGTGTGTAATTTTCTCTCTTTTAATTGGCTGGGAAAAGGTACTAGAGAGATTCATTCCCTTCACTAGGACTTGGGGCAGTGTGTCAACAAATATTCCTGGCCACCTGCTTCACCCACTTGTGAGCTGAGCCAGCAGGAAATACAAAAGAAGGATATACCACTCCTTAATCTTAAGGGGCTTAGCTTGCAGAGGAGAAAATACCTAATCCTGTAGCCAAATGGTGAGGTTTCAGATTTGCTCAAAGAACAATTTAGATGTACAATGAAAATGATCTTAATATTTTTTCTAGTTTATCTGAGTTTTGTGACAAACCCTACCTCACTTGGTAGAGGGCGCAACTGAAACTTGTCAGAGAATAATACTGCAATCATTTGTTTTTAAAGATTTTATTTATTTATTTATTTGTCAGAGCGAGAAAGAGAGAGCACAAGCAGGGAGAGGGGCAGGCAGAGGGAGAAGCAGGCTCCCCGCCGAGCAAGGAGCCCGATGTGGGACTCAATGCCAGGACCCTGGGATCATGACCCGAGCTGAAGCAGCTGCTTAACCAACTGAGCCACCCAGGCATCCCTGTAATCATTTTTGATCTAAACATTTCCCCTCCAGAGCCTTCGTTCTATGCAAAGTTCTCCTTCCAAACAGAGCTGGCGTAAGCATGGTTTTGGATGACTCAGTTTCTTCAGGCAATTGCTCATTCTTTTAGACTGTACTCCTACCTCACCACTTCAAAATGGTATTTGGATATGAGAGAGAGCTTAGCGCATTTTTACGGAAGTTTGGGAGAAGAAAAGGAGTCTTCTGATCTAGTCTACATTGTCCATCCCTGGATGACCATGTGGAGTGGCCCAGTGCTTCTGGCTTCTGGTCTGGTCCCCAGGGATGAGTGAATGGTTTTATCGGACCTGCAGAGTGAGCAGGTAGGTGCCTCTGTCTTGAAGTCTTAGCCCAGCCTTTCTCTTTTCATGAACCACACCTGTTCAGGCCACCTTTGCTCTCTACTGGCTCGTGGTCTGCCACCTAGGAGCTTGTCTATAACATAAACTGAATGTCGGGTCTTCAGTTTGCTTCGAAAACCAATTCAGGTATCTGAAGTTTAACTTAAACTCTTTCTCTCTGTTTGGTGGGATGGTTAAGAGCACACATTGACACAATACCACTGAATTTGGATTTCTGCTCCATCACTTGCTAGATTTGTGACCTTCAACAAGTTCTGTAGCTTCTCGGGGCCTCAGTTTCTTCACCAGTAAAACGAATAATAATATTACCTACAGGTGCACCTGGGTGGCTCAGTGGGTTAAGCCTCTGCCTTCAGACCAGGTCATGATCTCAGGGTCCTGGGATCGAGCCCCTAGTTGGGCTCCTTGCTCAGCAGGGAGGCTGCTTCCTCCTCTCTCTCTGCCTGCCTCTCTACCTACTTGTAATCTCTCTCTCTGTCAAATAAATAAATAAAATATTTTAAAAAATAATATTACCTACATTGCAGAGATATTGTGCAGATTACATGGGTTTTCACATGAAAGTGCTCACAATAGTGACTGGCACGTAGTAAGCAGTATAAAAATGCTGATTGTTATTATATCAATTACTCTTGGGACACTCCTAATATATGTTTTGAAACATATATTAGAAGGAAATAGAAAGAAGTAAAGAAAAGAAAGAAAGAAGGAAAGTGGTGTGTTTTAGAAGGATGGGGAGTTGGTGGGGAAGTCAATATCAGGAAGTATAAGAGAAAATTGCACAAATATATATTCCAAATATTACCTCCCTATGATTTATTTGAAATCACTAAAAGATAATGAAAAACACTGTATGATTAAGCACTCAAGTTTATTCTGTATGTTGTATGCACTGCAGTATTCAGATACAGGAGAGATGAGAAGAATTTTAGTGGTAGAGTGCAGGCAGTTTTCATGGAGGTCTAGCATGGGCATGATTTGGGTCAACAGAACCTGAAAAGTATAAATGGGAGGATCTTTAGGCAACACATGAAACTAAGTGGGCTTTGTCTTTGGTGACTTCCTGATTTTATTCCTTGGGAATGGTTTCACAGGAATAAAAGGAAATGAATTAACATTTTTTTCTCGTGTGGCAGTGAGATTGGGTTGAGTCTGCATAGACTTGATGTGGCACCTGCTAGGTCAACTGGACTGTTGGTTAAGAGTGACCAATGATAATTCTCCTGTAATCTGATTCTGTGAAGATGAGGTTTACTAGAGGACCTTTCTTCTGCCATTTTTAAAAGGGAATAGGTGTGCTCTGAGAAGCTCCAAAGCTCACTAGTCTGTGAAGGTGAAGGCTTCCTTTTTCCTTTGCTGTTACCTCATCTTTGTCTTTCTCCCAGTCCAGATGTTGACCTTGAAGATGCTTTATTTTACCCTTGAGCTTCCCTCAGGCTTCTCTTTGTCTTATTGCAGACTCAAGTCTAGAATGAATTTTAAGTGATGTGCTAGGAAGAAACAAGTTACAGTAGGAATATTGTGCAACTCCTTTCTGACCTTAAATCCTCTTAAACCACCAAGAACAGGACTGTGGGGTGTCAAGTCTAGGGCTAAATTTAAGCCTTAGAAAACAAAACAAAACAAAGAAAACATGAGTAAATATCCTTTCGAAGATTAACCAAGACCTCCTGACAACTGTTGGGGCTTCTTTTATTTGTGTTTTGAGGATGCTAAAGGAGTGGTAATTGAGGAGTGCATTATAATTTAATCACCCTGGATACAATAGTTTTTTATATTTGCAGCCATGTTAAAAATCCAAGCTGGCCCTTCAGTGATTCTGCTTTCATTATAGGCAAGCCCAAAAATCAGTTACACAAATTTCTACCTAGCGTTCCAGCAATTCCTCTGGCATCTAGTACATTAGGCTTGATAGTCTGTGTTTGGGTGCAAATGAGTGTTACTATCTATATACTTGTCTCCCTTAGAATCTCTCTAAAAATCTTATTTTTAAGAGGAGGAAAAATACCCCACAGAGTAGTGAAGTCTATCAGCAGGAATTCTAATCTTATTTTAGCATTCTTTAGAATCTGTCATTGAAAAGGCAGACTCCCCAAAATTCCACCAAGGAGGCTTGCCAAAATCTCAGCAAGTGTCCTGAGTACTGCCAGAGGAGCACTAGTTATTAGACAGATTTTAATTTGTGCAAATCCATTAACAAAAATCTCTAATTAAAAAAAATCAATAGATGCCTGTGACATTAACCAGGAAAATCTAATAGAGGACCATTAAAATTTTTTTCTATTCAATTAACTTGAACACAACATGATGGACTCAACAGATACTTTAATTAGATGCATATGAAAAGAAATTTTGCAAAATTAAACAGACTCTCTATTTGCAACTGATATGAGGAAAACTGCAGTAAAAGATTTGTTCAAATCCCTAATGACTGGTAATTTCCTTGAGAGGGACATGAATTCTAAGACAACATCCTTACAAATCAATCCTTCCCCAAGAGGCTGTCCTTCATCAAGAAATAGTGCACTGTGCTGCCTGCTTCTTTCTCTATTTTTTTTTTTCCTTTTGGTCGAGATATTCATGTGGAAAGCACAAAAGGTAAGTTTCAAGGGACTGTTTACCAGAATCACTATTCCAGGCTCCTCACAGTAAAAATGGCCCAAAATATATGACTCTAATTTACAGAGTGAACATGTGTCCAAGATTGTCCTGGACCATCTCAATTTATGCTTGTTGCCTTGGCATAGTTATTAATAGCACTCCTTTTTGCTCTAAATAGTGTCTTGGTTTGGACAATAAATTATACAGTCATTCCACTAAACCATCAACAACCCCCACACCTGTTTCACACTTCTAAGGTGGGCCTTTCAACTTTTGGTAGAAATATGGGATTTCCCTGCTTAAAGAGGTTAAAATTTGTAAAATTAAGAAGTGCCCATTGTTGTCTATGCAAGAGGCATGCAAACACATTTGCCACCCCCCTCAGTTGGTTGTCTTCTTTTCCTACCCTGGCTTCCCACCCCCAAATTTACCCTCCATGCTTTTACATTTAGGATTTGTGTTGAAATCTTGTGAGATGAATTTAACATAATTCCCACTACAGAGGTTCTCAAATCCTAGATGGTTCTGGTCTTTTTCACCTAAAGAATCATCTTTCTCATCCAAACTAACTCACTAGTTAATAATATAACACATATGCTTGGATTGGAAGGCTATAGGTAAAGTGTCAGATTGTCATTCTACTAGACAATCTCCAAGTTGACTCCTGATGATACCTGCTTCCTAATATTTACATTCTTGTGTAGGGTTGTACCAGGATTGGTTTTTGTGACCAATAAACGATACTTTGTCATTCTAAGATTAACTAATAAAATTTTGCTCTTTCTATTTTGTATGGAATTGCTCATCTTGTCTCTCTCTTTTAGACTACCTGCTTTGGGGAAGACATATTGTGAGCCATGTTGTAAACAATCATAGCAAGAGGTCCACATGGCAAGGAGCTGAAGTCTCCGGTCAACCACAAGTAAAGAACTCAGATCTACTAATAACCACATGAGCGAGCTTGGAATTAGACTCCCCAGGTCCAACTGCATCTTGAGATGACTATAGTTTTGGTCAATGGGTTAATGGAAACTTAGTAAGAAAACATGAGCCTGGACCTCCTAGATTCCTAACCCTCAGAAACTATGTGAGATAACAAATACTTAATGTTATAAAGTGCTAAGTTTCAGGGTAATTTGTTATTTAGCAATAGCTAACTGATTCAGTCAAAACCCCTGCCTCCTGGGGAAATGTGTTCAGAGAGGATTAATATGGTGTCCAGCTAAAAAAGTCAGTACCATATTTATGAAATAAATGGATATAATAGGGGCATAGTCCATCCATCTGTCAATTCAGCAAATATTTCTTGATTGCCACAATGTGCCAGTGTTGTATTAGACACTGCACTAGGTATTAAGGACATAAGAATGTGCCAAGGATATAGGGATGAGTACTTGCTTTCATGAGGTTTACAGTCTAGTAAAATCTGAGAAAAATAGAAAATTGCTAATCAGTTTCTGAGTACATGACTATTTGGAAGGACAAGTAGGTAAAAGTGGATATAGGGCCAGTAAGTGTCAAATGTATTGTGAACATTAAAATACTTATTGCTACTATTCAATTTATGCATGCAATAATCAAACCAGTTGGTTCATTTGGATAATGGAGAAGAAGACTGGACCCCAGTTGATAAATTTAGGGATTATCTTTCCCCTGGTTAGAGAGTAACCAAAATAAAACGATGATGTGTATCACTAAGAGAAGTTTTTATATTATTATACTAATAGAATGATTGGAGTTAGTGAAATAGTGAACACATGATGATAAATTTATCTGCTGTTAATTTACATATGGCTTCACTAAGAATAAGAAGGGTGAAGAGCGGGCAGTGAGGGAAACTAGCCCTGAAATTTGGGTATAGCTTCTTAATTTGATCGTTAAAAATGGGAGCCGTGGATCATCCCTGACTTCTTTAATGGTCTGAAAGAAGCAATTTACTGCCTCCTATTTCCATTAGCGTACATTCAGTGGAGATGATAATACATAACTAGATATATCAGGAAGGCTTCAGAACTAAATCACAGTGTTGGATAAGACTTGCAAAAGAGTTATCACTTCTCTTGAGGTAAGAGAGGGTAAGGATTTGCCTTTTCATTTCCTGGGCTATGTCATGAGAGTTGCAAGGAAATTCTCGGCTGTGATTGTGAGAGGCACATTCAGTGAGTTGAGGGTCTCCCTCCTTTCCGAGTCAGGTTGATACTCTTGCTCCAAAGAGCCCTGCTCTACCTGCAGTACCGTGGACGTCCCTGCTCCGCACTCTAGTGAAGAGTCAGTACTGACAGATCCAAAGTAATCACCATCCTTTTTATCTTCCCTTCTCTCCCCAAAGCCTAAACTAATAATAATAACCATTTTAAAGCTTTCTCATGGGAAACTTGGGCTCAACTAGAAGGGAAATCAATTGTTCTTAGGACAGCTATTATTGTAAGAATTAATCACCGCTATTTGCAATTACTGTACCATACAATTATCACTAATATTTATGCCGCTTTGACTGCTGCTGGAGACCGCGCTGCCTTTGCCGCTATTACCCCAGAACAGAGAGGCAGAGCGGAAAAATAAATGAAGCCAAAGGATGGAGATGACAGGTTGAGGGGATCCGATTCTCCCACTGTCAGGCCAAGATGTATTAAACAGCTACTGCCTGCTCAAGTCACAACAGCAACCCACTTAGAGTTGCATGTTCTCCTTTGAAAGAAAAGAAAGGAATTCAAATAGGTTTGAAAGGATACAAATTAGAATCATTCTCGGCCTTAAAAATCTATTTTCTAACCATAAGAGACTCCTGATCTCACAAAACAAACTGAGGGTTACTGGGGGGTGGGAGGGTAGGGATAGGGTGGATGGGTTATGGACATTGGGGAGGGTTTGTGCTTTGGTGAATGCTGTGAAAGATGTAAGCCTGATGATTCACAGACCTGTACCCCTTGGGCAAATAATAAAAATAAAATTAAAAAAATATATATATTTTCTGAGCCTGCATAACTCAGTTCTTCTGAAGCATATGATTTTTTGTCATGGAAAAGACAAATCTGCCACTCCCTATTTTGAAATGAACCTCCTACAATGTACCAATTGGACTCTTTCTGATGACTCCCCCTGTCTGTGCCAGTGAGCAATACCTGGCCTCCATATTGGGGGGGAGATGGGGGGAGTATTTAAGATTTTAGGTGTTATGTTTCATTCAGCAATAAACAAATGACAAGTCTTTATGTTCCTTATTATTTATCCAACATCAATTTATAATTTAAAGCTATTTAAAGTTGTTTATGCTCTTATTTTTTAAATAATTTTCAACATGGGATGCCTGGGTGGCTCAGTCTGTTAAGCCTCTGCATTCTGCTCAGGTCATGATCCCAGGGTCCTGGTATCAAGTCCTACATCAGCCTTCTTGCTCATCAGGGAGCCTGCTTCTCCCTCTGCTTGCTGCTCTCCCTGCTTGCTCTCTCTCTCTTTCTCTGGCAGATGAAATAATTTCAAACTTACAAAAGAATGGAGAAAAATTGTACTAGAATGTCTGTGCAATCTTCATCCAGTTTCTCCCAAATCACGGTGTGATTACCCAAATCAGGTAATGTAACACCCAAGCAATGGTATCTAATCTAAACCTGCAAATTTCACCAATTTTCCCAATAATGTCCTTTTTTCCAATTCAGAATCAGATCCAGGACCCCACATTGTCCATTGTCGTCCTTAGTTACCTTAATCTGGAAAAATCCTCATTCTTCTTTTGTCTTCAGTACTCCGATGTCTTACAAAATAGTGTCTGGTTATTTGTGAAATGTTTCCTCGAGATTGGCCTCAACATTAAATTCAGGTTATACATCTTGGCGGCAGAAATACCACAGAAATGAAGTTGTGTCCTTGGTAGTATTATCTTATCACAAGGCACATGGTATTTACAGGTGACCTTTTTTTTTAATTAAGCTTTTATTTTGAGATAAACAGATTCGCATGCAGTTGAAAAAAATAGTACAGATAATCTCCATATACCCTTTACTAGTTCCCTCCCAACTAAGCAGCTTCCAAAATCAGAGTGCAATATCGCGCCAAGATATTGACACTGATGGGCAAGAAATAGAACATTTCCATCAACGCAAGAATCCCTCTTTTGGCCCTTTTACAGCCATACACAATTCCCTCCTCCCTCACCCTCTTCTTAATCAATGGCAGTCACTATTATGTTCTCCATTTTTATAACTTTGCCATTTCAAAAATGTTTTATAAATGGAATCATAATTTACATAACCTTTTGGGACTGGCTTTTTTCCATTTAGGGTATTTGTCTAGAGACTTGTCCCAGTTATTGTGTGTGTCAATGGTTTGTTTCTTTTTATTGCTGAGTAGTATTTCACAGTATGAGTGTATCACAGTGTAACCATTCAGTTGTTGACGGACATTTAGGTTACTTCAGTTTGGGGCTATTAAGAGTAAAGCTGCCATAAACATTCTGTACAGGTTTTCATGTGACCATAATAAGTTTTCTGGGATGAATGTCCACAAGTAAATTGCTGTGTGATGTGGTAGTTGCGTGTTTAGTTTTGTTTTAAGAAACTGCCAAAATATTTCCCAAAGTGGCTGTATCATTTTATAGTCTGACCTGCCATGAATAAGTGATCTGATTTTCTGCATATTTGCTAACATTTGGTATTGTCACTATTTCTAATTTAGCCATTCTGATAGGTGTGTAGGGATAACTGACTGTCATTTTAATTTGCATTTTGTTCGTGGCTAATAATGTTTAATATCTTTACTTATGCTTATTTGCCATGAATATATCCTCTTTGATGAAATATATGTTCATGTCTTTTTGCCCATGTTCTAATAAGATTGTCTTTCTGTTATATTTTGAAAGTTCTTTACATATTTTAGATTTACATATTTTAGTCTGCTGATTCTTCGGTGTGCAAATATGTTAGCCTGGACTGTAATCTGTGTGTTCATCTTCTTTGCAGGCTCTTTTACAGAGGAAAAGGTTTTAATCTGGATGAACCCCAATTTATCCACTTTTTCTTTTATCGATCATGCTTTTTGTGTCAATTCTAAGACTTTTTTGCTTAGTCTTAGATCTTAAAGATTTTCTATTTTTTCCCTAAAGTTTTAGAATTTTATGTTTTTCACTCAAGTCCACAAAGTACTTTGGATTAAATTTTTGTCTCAGGTGTGAGACTTAGATGAGGTTCATTCTTTTTTTGGTGGGCAGGGGTGTATGAATGCCCACTTGCTTCAGTACCAGTTTGAAAAAGCTATTTTTTCTTCATTGAATTGCTTTTGCATCTTTGTTTAAATTAGGTGTTTTTGTTCAGGGCTATTTCTGAGTTCTTCATTCCATTATTGTATGTACATGTCTCTCCTTTTACCAAAATCCATAGTCCTGACTAGTGTGGCTATATGCCTTCAGACTAAATCTTAGCTCTTTATTCTTTTTCAGATTAGTTCTCTCTATTCTGATTCCTTTGACTCTTCATGTAAATTTGAGAATAATCCTGTTTATCTCTGCTAATTATCTTACTGGTGTTTTGAGAGGAATTACCATAAGCTTGTATATCAGTCTGGGGAGAACTGACATCTTTTCTATGTTGAGTCTTACCAATCCATGAACACAGGATGTCTCTCTATATTTGGATCCTTTATTTCTTTCATCAGCATGTTGGTACTTTGCAGCATGCAAGTTCTGTACTTATTTTGTGAAATTCACACTTATTTTATTTGCGTTTTGAGTTTACAAATGGCACTATGTTTTTAATTTCAATGCTCACACTTTCATTACTAGCATATAGGCATACAGTCCCTGGAATAAACTTGTACAGATGAATTTTTATGTTGCTCAAGGTGTATCTTCAGGATAAATTCCTTAGAAGTGAGCTTACTGGGTCAAAAGGTAGGTGAATATATAACTATGTTAAACGTGGCCAAATTCCTCCCCTGAAGGATAACATTGGCTTCTACTTTGCATTTCCACAGCAGTGTATGAGAGGGCTATTCCCGAAAGCCACACTAACAGAATATATTGTCAGACTTGAAAAGGTTTTGCCAATCTGATAGAGGACAGGCTGCATTCGGTGTCATTTTGATTTGTGTTTCTACAATTATAAGTAAGGTGAAACACGTATTTGTACACTTAAGGGCCATTATTTAGCACAATTGCAAATAGTCTGTTTATGTGTTTTCTCATTTTTATATGAACCTATGGTCCCTTTTCTCTCAGTTTTAAGGATTTACATATTGTTAGGGTATCAATGCACTTCGTGTGTTGCAAATACTTTCTTCTGATTTCCCAGTGGTCCTTTCATTTTGTGGTGCTGCTTTTTTTTTTAACCATGCTTTTTAATCATATTATGTCATCAAATTTATAATGTTTTCTTTTTTTTATCTTTGAATTTTATTAGCAAGAGGTAGAGAGACAGAGAGAGCATAAGCAGGGGGAGCGATAGGCAGAGGGAAAGGAAGAAGCAGGGTCCCCACTGAGGAGAGAGCCCAATGCAGGGCTCGATCCCAGGACCCTGGGATCATGACCTGAGCTGAAGGCAGAAGCTTAACTGACTGAGCCATCCAAGCACCCCTTTATCTTTGAAATTTAAGTTCTATTTATAAAGCCTTTCCCTACACTGAGGTTAAAGAGCAATTTATCTATATTTTCTTTCAGTACTTCCTGGTCTTATTTTTTTGTGTTGAGATCTCTGATCCATTTAAAGTTTATTCTTGTGTATGGTGTGAGGTACGGGCCCAGTTTTATCTATTACCCAGTGGCTGCAGATGTCCCAGCACTATTTCTTTAAAAAATCTATTGTTCCCAGTGATTTGAGATACTACGTTTGTCATATACTAAATTTCCACATGTACCAATGTCTATTTTTGGACATTCCATTGGTCTATTTGTCTATTCATACCCCAGTATCACATTGCCAAATATCCATTCACCAATGTTCTGTGTCTCACTTCCTTGCTAGAGAATGTAAGCCTGTGACCTGCCTTCTGAAATAGGTAGCTTGCTGGGAAGGACGTGGGTCCACGGACCTGTCCCAGCACGTGACTTCATCTTCTCCCCTTTCAAAGGGGAGAATTTCTAACTTCTATGTATTAGAGAGGATGACAACGTACATTTCAGATGTTCATTAGGATTAACTAAAGCAATATTTGTGAGACTTCATTGTTAACTGGTATTGTTATTAATATGCACAGGGCAGCTTTATGATGGTATTTAACAGACGAGTTCCTGTAGTTAGGCAGAGATGGAGTCCACTCTCCTAGTGAATGTATGACCTTGAGCAAGGTAACTTAGACTTCATGCATCTTAGATTTCTCATTCTGAAATGCAGATAATAATTATAAATCTATGATCAAGTTGTGAGGATTTTTTATAATACTGTATGTAGAGCACTTAACACAGCGTCTACACAGAGTTCGTGTTTGATCAATGTTACATTTTGCCTTTATTAATCTATAGATATTGCTAACAACTTTTAGAGTGAAAGAATATTCCATTTCCAGAGATTCAAAAGTGTTTGCAGAGGCTATTCTGTGTACACATAACACCTACCACATTTAGTGAAAGCCAGGTTAGTTGGTAATCAGTTTCACTTAAAAATTTTATATATATATATGTATATATATATATATATATACATATATATATATATACTTTCTAAAGATGGCCTTTAAATAATTGTTTGTGTTTGCTTGGCACTTTGTAGACGCAGTGTCAGTCTCTGTTGCCGTGACCACATGTATTTTGTGAGAACCTGTATCAAATAGAATACATATCAAATAGCTGGACTGAATTGTGGAAGCCAGCTTTCCATGGACAATATTCTTCGGGGACAGGCCGCATGCCTTTAATTTCAAAGATCTTTCTACACTGGGTCAGTGCCCATTTCACATTTCAGATCCCGGAGGCAGGACCTGGACTTTCTAAATGCAAATTTACAGTTCTTCATTAGAGATGATTCATGTTTTCCATGACTTTCAAACTGCTCTTTTCTGCAGAGGGTTAATTGTAAGGGAAACAAAACAAACAAGCCCAAATGTTTCTATTTATTAATGAGCTTTTCAGCTCAATGCAAACCTTGTTGTTATTGATTGCCCCTCAAAGATATTGATTTATCATAGGCTTAATTCTGCATGGAGACTTCCCAATTATAATATCTCTCCTTTCTTACCTATTTTAGATTTCTGACATTAGATTAAACTTGCATTTCATGGCACTCCTTCATTTCTCCTAACCTTGTTTTCCCAGACTTCTGTTTGGCTAACCATTGGCAATATTTTGGAATCTTACCTATTGGCTTCATGAAACTTATCCTTTATTAATACCCCTTAGCATCCAGCAACTTCAAGGTGATAGAAGAACAGGAATGACATTAATAATTTAGAGTTGAATAACTAACCAGAACAGAATAGGCCACTTTCCTTCACCTGCTTATCATCTCTTGGCAGCATGGGGGAATTGTCTGTGCCAAGCAAAGTGGGGTCAGGGCACTAACTGAGAAAGCAGAGATGGATCAACAAATCAGAGTGAGAAGGGCAGCTGGAGTTTCTGATCCCTGTTTTCTACTTCCCCCCAAAATGAAAGAATTCTTCATGAAACTATACATGAATAACAAGGGATCGTAAAGTTTATCTAGCCCTGTGCTTTCTTTTTAAGATGAGAAAACTGAGACTCAAAAAGATAAAATAATTGGTCCAAGGTCATATAGGGACTTGATGGATGGTTCAGGGTCTTTTCCAGCACAAAATAGAGTCATTTTGGAGAGGCAATTTAAAGGAAGCATCAGATGTCCTGAAACTAAGATTTTCACATAAGTTTATCCTGGTAGAATGTTCAAGTTTGACACTTAATCATATCAGAGAAGAGAAAATGTGTGAAGCCATTTATAAACATTTCTGCAAGATTCTCATTAACACTGTGATGGTTTTCCTCTGAACTCCTAGGCATGTAGGACACATTTAACTTGCTTCCGGGATTTGCAGGATCCTTCAAGCCCACGTTGGACTCCAACTTGTCCACTCCTGCACTGATTAATGACATATGTCCATATCAATCTGCTGGATGTTTTCATACACTGACTTAAACAATTAACTTACAGTTTATCTCAGAAGAATCCACCCAACCAGATTAAAGTACACTGTTAATAGGACCAGAAGTTTGAAATCTTTCTAGCCCCACAGTTCCTAATTTATTGTTCATGCCATAATAGATGCTCAATGAGTACATGTTCATCTCCTGAGCAGTGGTCATTTTCATGAGTATTTATGATGACTCTGCTGCTCACCCTGAATGACGTTGGATTTAGAAAATAACCCACTTGTCTGAGGATCCTTCAGTTCTGGAAAAATGAACACCTTTGTGCCTAAGAATCTCCTGAGAAAACCTGCATCCTCTGGTATTAGTTAATTAATTAATTCCCAATTTAAAAAATTCTTCCAGGTTTCCATTTATGCCTTTCAATCCCAAGGCACCTACAACCTTGTGTGTGAAGATATAACAGCTATTTTAATCGATTCCTGCAAATGCTCACATCCTATTAGAAAAGGCAGTCTATGCAAGAGTCACCGGATTGTGGGACAAGTTCATTACAAGTGATGATCTCTAGTCTGAAACTGTAGAAAATCCTATAATGCATTAAAATGTTTCCAGCAAGGCTTAATGAATACATTACAGTTAAAAATAATTCAGTCTGTCCCAATGATTGATTTGAGCCACAAACTAGAGACTGGCAGCTAAGTCACTTTTTTTCTGTCTCCCAAATATTTTCCATGCAATGAAAATTAATCCTTTTTATTGTGTTGATGAAATAATAATAGAGTCATAAAACATAGCAGAACAAGAGGAAGTTGACAAAGTATATGTTTGATTAATTGCCTTAATAGATTATAGGTGCTGATGGAAGTGTTTCTGATTTCTCAAGACTCATTTTTCAATCTTTTAAGAGGTAATACAAAACATATGTATTTACCAACCCTCACTCAGTGAACAAAAACTGAAACACAAAATGCATGTGCCAGAAGTACTTGAAGCATGAAAAGTCTATGATCTATCTAGAGTTTTAAGCTTATGGCTAGCTGAATGCCTTGCCTTGTGAGCCAGGACAGGAGGACCATTGATCAGAAAGCCTTTGGACTCTCTCTTAACTCATATCTGGCTTCTCTCTTGCAAAACAGAAGGTCCAAATTTCTCAGAACCACCATAGGCACCATCATCAATAGTCCTTGCCCCTGTGTGTTTTTAACCCTGCTCTCAACCTGGATGGACTTTGTCATGGGACCCTGTGAGGATCTCATGGGTAAGAAAATGCGACAGAAGTTCAAGAATTGGCTGCTGAGCTGCATTGAGTTGGTGGAGGCATTACCATTTAGAGTTACAGCTCTTAGAACCCTTTCTCTTCTTGTGTTCATATTGCGATCCTCAAGTATGTGACTTTTTTAACCTATATTTATTCACTTTTTTATTCATTTTTATTTCCCATTTGTCGACCAGTTGATAGGCTTTGGAATGCAACAATTGACATGAGATGCATAATTTTGTCCTTGGAGAATGTATAGCTTATTTAGAGAAACCGACATGAAACGTGTCATTTCAATAAACCGTCATGAGTGATATGATAGTGGGTATGTCAGGTGCTACAGGAGCATATATCAGAGATGGGTAAGTCCGGCTTTCTCTAGAAGGTTTAGGAAGACAGATCATTTGTAGATGGAGATGTTTAAGCTAAAATATAAAATTTAGAAGGAGTTAGCAAGCCAAAATGGTGTTTTTCGATGGTGGGTGGATGGTGTGGGAGCTGTCCTCTACTTTTTCCTATTCAAAAAACCTAATGTTGAAAGTTCTCCTTTTAGTAATTCTGGAGTAGCTTATATGAAACAAACCCTCCCACAGAGAGCAGTTGTAAGCTCTGGATAAAATATAAATAGAAGCTATTTAAAGTCAGCCAGGAGAAGTCAAAGGCAGGAAGAAACTTGAGAAGATTCACTCCTGAAAGAAGGAAATCTCACCAGGTGAGGCCCATGATGCTACAGATTTTTCCCTGAGAGCACCTGATTCTGGACAGTTAGATATCAAACGGAACACCCTGGTCTTTTTGGCTTGGGGTGGCTGGAAATCAAAGGGGAACAAAATCTCTCATGTACTCCCCATGAGCTGCAGAGAGGATGCCCAATTCTGTTTATAAGATCTTCCCCAAAACTAGGGTGAACTTTAAACTGCACATGTTCAGGGAAGATTATAAGATGACAGAAGAAAGCAACAGATTTGCAGCTGAAAAATCTGAGCAAGAGATACAAAGTTAGGAAATTGAGTTCTATAAATTTGAAAAGTCTTTGAGAGACCTACTTTTGGTTGAGAGTTCAACTTTTGGAGCCCCTTTTGGAGTCCTGAGCCTGTCATAGCTTTCTATGCCCTGCCTTTGGAGGAGATAAGATTTTTTTTTTTTTTTTTTTTTTTTTTCCAAAAA